>JBAJNP010005220.1:0-29898 GCA_036877545.1 Yasuhikotakia modesta
AAAAAAATCAGGGAATTAGGCAAACAAAAAAATTGTAGATTTGAACTTGACAGATGTGCTGCCCTATTTATGAAGGACAGTTTTGTGGTTAAAGTTCAAAGAAAAAGGGCAGAAACAAAAAACATTACCTACAGTACCTACAATTGTATTCCATGAAGTTTCAAGCATAAGTCCAAGATCTGTTGCATTATGTACCAATATAATTATAGTTCTTTGTGGCACAAAAAACACAGAACGAATAAAGCAGGATAAAGGGACTTTTTAAGGTCATTCGTTGACACGACAGACTTAATTAGAGCAAAGAATTCTGATTTGAAATACATGAATAAAATTATAAGAAAAAAAGGACAAAATTGGAACCGGTAACAGAAAAAAGCAATTTTCACATTGACTCATGATGAATGTTGTTCCTATTATTAAATGAGGCATGAATTCTTGTGGGGTCTCACAGGAACAAGCAATTAACAGAGGCGCTTTTTAGCGAAAAGCACAGAAAGTCTACCTCTCAGACTCGGAGAGCAACTGCGAACATTTACATGTATTCATTTGGCAGAAGACTTACAGTGAATTCAAGGTATACATTTATCAGTGCTTGTGTTCCCTGGGATCAAACCCACAATATTGCGCTACTAACACAATGCTCTACCAGTTGAGCTACAGGAACACTTGTGACTCAGATGAGGAGGCACCTGCTGTGTTAACAGTTGCCTCTAAATGTGTCCACCTTCTGTGTTATTATCCTCATCTATTGCTCACTTCAGGTAGAACAAAAACACAACTGAAGTTCTAATTCTAACCCAAGCAAGTTCTGCTCTGTTAAAACAACAGCGGTGCAGAATAACTGATGTTTCTGCTGGTTCTTTTTACATCAGGGGCTAGAAAATCAAACAACTTTGTGAGAATAAAGTTTGAGGTACGTTTCAGGAATGCAGAGAGTGAAAATACAAAGTTGATGGGTGTATTGTTGAGACTGGCTTTGCCATATTAGACAAGGACAAGGCTTGGGCTGTAGCTACAGACAATGATGCTTTGTTCCTGATACTGTACATGAAGGCAAAAACAAACTGTGAAAAATACACAATAGGTAACGTAATAATAGACTAGTCTAACAAGTCTTTTAAATTTGGCCATGAGAAACTCATGTGATCATTGATAAGGCTGATTTATTATTATTTATCTGTGTGAATTTTCTGTTATTGAATTATCTGTTTTAACTCACTCTGTAAAGGTTTCTACCTAATCTTATGTTTATAGCCGTAAAGAATTTTTTTAACATTTAATTTCCCTTTAATATTTTTACAGTAATATGTTTCCTTGACCTAATCAAACACAGCAAACACATACAACTGAAATATAATATAAAACTTTATACAACTTTACAGTATAATATAAAAATGTAGACATACATTGTGACTATATTGATTCTACTAAGATTGTTCTAAGAGGTTGGTTCACTTTTACGTCTTCAAAAACACACTGTAGACAGTCTTTACATTTATATTTAGGCATTTAGAAGTTTGTTCAACAGTCCATGCATAAATATTACATATGTTATTGCGCATGTAAGGCTTCAAAGGGTCTTTCAGACAGAAAATTGATAAACCTGTTTCTCCATGTTAAACTGACGTCAAACATTCCAGTTTGGCCGAATCTTCTTTTTCTGCCTAAAACCAAAATCTGGGCTCATTTTTCTAATGCTCTCCTTTTCATTTAGCAGCCGTTTGAGAGTTATGCATTCTACCATAAACCTGTTTGTGTAAATGTTCTTTATGGGATATCAGTAATATGACAGGCTTCTGCATCTGACAAATTTCCTAGGACACCGCTGACAGCGGTATGAGTTAGAATGATGGACAGCAGCTAGATCTTATCAGCGAATGGCTATCAAGGGGTGAGACAAGCCTCTTTATCTGCCAGCCACACATTCTCCCCAATGACTGGAGCCCTGGGGTGGAGAGGTGAAGAGAAAACAGAGGGAGAGGCATACAAAAAGAAAAGAGTCATAGAGGAGGGAGGGAGAGGCAGACAAAAAGAAAAGAGTCGGAGAGAAGGAGGGAGGGAGAGGCAGACAAAAAGAAAAGAGTCTGAGAGAAGGAGGGAAGAAGAGGCGTTTCAATGTGTTCTATGCAAGTACAGTTTATGTAACTATTTCTTTAGTATCATATCATTTGTACTGTATACTATCATTCTGTGTTCACTGTCATTTGTACAGCTGCTTTGTAACATTGTCCCATTGTGAAAAGCGCTTTATAAATAAACTTGATCAGTATAAAAGGTTTTTAAATGGATGAATGTTTCGTTCCATGATCTCAAATCATGTAGATTATTGCATGACTTTTTATCTATTAAGCTACATAGTGTTCCTACACTGCAGGATTGACTGAGGTAGTCTGCTAATGTCTGTGGCACACATTCTGAGGAACGGATTTAGTCAGATGGGCTTTCATTTCTGCTAATTCACACAAGTTTCAAAGACTGGAGAGTAACCAACAATTTCAAAGAGCTATAATTAGGCCCAGCCGGGATCTTCGGATTCGTTCACATTATCAGTGCTAATTTTAAAGGAAAATCGGTGCAGCTCTGTGGAAAGAATTTAAACATGGCCAAATGTGTTAAAACAAATGAATGAATCTAAGTAAATTAATCATCACAGGCCCCACACAGGCAGGCAACACCTGTTGAACTGTTTAATGTGTAAGCCTGCTATAGTGTCATGCCCACCAGAACAGCCACACATACACACATATCCCCCTTATAAACAGTTAACATTACTAATGTTAGGTCTCCTACCAAGACAACATCTCCATTAAGTACCAATATGTAAATATGTAAAACATGTAAATTCATACACATTCACTTTACATTACACTTGCATTTGTCAGGAACTAATGCAATCTAATACAATTACATTTCACCCATGCTATACATTTTACAGGTATATAAATTTCCTGACTTAAGCCCTGTGAGCAACATGCTATACCATCAGAGCTACAGAAAAGCAGTCTTACATTCCCACAACATCCTTAGCTTATTAACACCAATAGCTTCTGCTACCAACGCTGTTAAGCGGCCAATAAAACACCTGGCCAATAAACCTCCTGCTAATTCAGATTTCTGGTTTGTTAAAATGTAGCAGAGACTGCTAGACGTTTAAGAATAGCTGAAATCATCATAAAATTAGCTTAAATATTTAATTAACGCGCTTGTGAGTGTCAGGAGATATTTCACAAATAACAGCAGTTCAGTTCTGTGTTGAAACCACAGAGCTGTCTGAGTAGTTCTGTGGGCGCAGAATCCTTGTGGGCCTGGTTACAAGTAACCAAATCAGGAGTGGGATGAAACTGAGAGAATGAGACTGAGGGGGACTGTGGGTAACAGGGCTGTGGTTAACTGCTGTACCAAGCATATCAGATGGGCTCTGTTCCCTGACTCCAAAACTCTTTCTGCTTGTCATCTCCTCAGTCTGATTCAATACGTCTCTACACCAACAGCAAAGCCTCTGTTCTTTCATAAATGAACCACCTTTTTAATAATGACAGAGAGGATACATCTCATTCATTCAGCATCTCACCAGCGTTTCAGTTCTCCTAGAACTGCCTACGCCGTTAACTTATCTTTCTGTGTGCCAAACGTGTTGGTGTGGGGAGTGTGCTCAAAAATCAAACATCTCTACCCTGTCAGCTATTAAAAGATCCACTTGCACCTCATCTTCAGAATGCCAGCGCTGAGGGAATTTACGTCAAATTGCTCCGCCAAGCGAAAATGACTGCCCATCTCTGGGGACAGGGGATGCGTTCTGTTGCTATGGGTTTGACATTGTGACAAAGTTTCACTTTTTGTTGAGATTGTAGCTCTGTTCTACTGAGAGATCATAACACTTTGTCTTCAATTCATGTTAACATATATACTGTATGTTTTAAATAAAAGGATGAAATTTTGATTATACATAATTGTGGTAAAACCACATTAACACACATTTTATTGGCTTCCTGCATTGGCAACAGCAACGTAATGAAAGACACCAATGACAAACAAGTGGTAATATAATTTAGTTCATTACCCTTACAGTAGTCTGTACGTGGTTGCTAAGCAACATGCTGTAGCGAATAATATGGAATGTGTGGTTACAGGTGTGCGCTTATTGACATCTTACAATTTCTTTAACAATTCTGAGTGAAATTGCTTATCTTGACATGCTACACATCTTTGTGCCTACGGTATGCAGCTTAATAAATGTCTTCAAATAAGACATAGAAGTAAAACCAACAGATACGTCAATATACCCCGGTAACCAGTGATTACAGTATGCTATGTCTGTAAAAACAGGGACAGATTGTGAGAGGGAACAATGGCAGACACTAAACAGCTGTCTGACACAGTGCTGAATGGCTCCAACAGCCAATGCCAAAAAACTAGATTACATGGCTGAAACAAAGTGTGGCACAACAGCACATTCCAAATGTATAGCTGTCATGTCCCAGGGCAGCAGTCTAAAAACAAACTGTGCACTGTTAAATGGACAGAGAGTGTATTTGTCAGCCCTATCTTTGTCAAATCAAAGTGAACTGTGCCGTTTTAAAGGACTACTTAGCTGTGACAGTTAGCATGGATTGAATTTAACACTCTTACCACTCAAATAATGACAGTAAGTTTAAAGAATATTTTTTTATGTGGCCTGTCAAATACAGCTGACAAATTACAGCTTGTCAAAAATGAATATTAGTGATGATTTATATATGATTTGATAAACAACAATTGTATTGTAAGGAAGAAGAAAAACACCATCTGAAACCGCATTGCAAGAAATTACACAACATGCAACATGAATAATTCAGCACATTTCCGCCATTGCTGAGCAGCTCATTTAGGGCGTCTGCTAAGGAAATAAAATGTAATGATTACAGCGAGCCCCTGGATTCTCTGGGTTACCTCAGCACCTCATTAAATCATCCGGAAAATGAACCTGTCAAACTACTGGCTCTAAGAAGCAGAGAGTCTTATAAAACAACAGCAGTCCAAGACAGACTAAACCTCTGCTATTAAAGCATCATGTGTCGTACTGTCTTCACAAAGTTCGTACAGTAACACCAAATCTGAAAACCACCACTGCAAAATGTTCTTATTAATAAATTATTCAGAGTAATTTTGTTTTGTAAACTGGCCAAAATGGTGACGCATGATTCCACAATGGTGCTGTAATTCTAGGCACCAGACCTTCTAGAATGTTCTTCTAAAGAACATGCTGTCATGCGCTTTATTAAAAGCTCTGCACTTCTTGTACTCAGACTGCTTTATTACTTCTCCAGGGCTTGGTTAGCACTTTAGGGCCAACAAAGACATGAGAATGAAATCGAAAGAAAAAAATGTGTTCAACAAAACACTTGACCCCATTTCCCATAACCTGCACATCTTCTTTGACTTTGCTCGTTGGGCTAAAGCGAGTGCATTTGTCCATCCATGTGAAAAGCGTCTTTAATTGCCCTTTATCTTTTGAAATAAGCTGTTGAATGCAGAATGTGGGATTTGACTTGATAATGTAAATTAACTCAGATTTTTTTATTCATAGAATTAGTAACAGTTTAGTGCATCGCATTGGCAGAATTATAGAGTTTGCAAAGCCATTTACCCCATTTCAAAATTGTAACATTTATATTTCATTAACTTTAGACACTTTTTGAAGACGATTGCACTGATAGGACACATTATTAAACTTTTGACTCATACCAGGTTACCACTATCAACAATTTTGCACCTGTGCTTATAAAGCGTTTTTATTTAGGGTGAACAAATATGCAAATTTTGTAATGTAATTTTAAATATGGGAACAATAATCTTCCCCCCATCGATGCAGAGCACCTCTCAATGCTACTGTGGGCTACTGTGTGGAAAAGTAGCATTTAGGTTAAGACACAATGTAGTTCCCCTCAACAAGTGCTTTGTTTCTTTCTAACATGACCAGACATTTAGGTGTTAAACACCCACTCAGAAACATAAGACAATTGTTTAATTGTGTCATCTTCCAATCATTTCCCTGTTTTATGTTTGACAAATGTCTTTCTCTATCTGAGAATTAATATGCAGAGTTATGGAAAATGACCTTTACAACATGAATTCCTACTAAAAATGACCAACAACGAAGAATACAAAGACTGTGCTAAATAATCAGCCATTCAAACACTCTTACTTTGCTTTGTTTCTTGTTCCATTTAGCGTTTTGCGGCTAATGCTAGGTCACAATTACACTTTAAATCATTAGTAAAACACAGAGAAACTTGCTTAGCTTTGGGAGCAGTTTATGCACAAAGCTACATGTGGCAGAAAACTCAGTATCCACATATCTGAGCCTGACACACTATTTTAGCTCAATTTGGCAATCAGGAACACCAAATAAATAAATTACTTGATGCTGTAGATTTGTAAAGAATGAGAGACAAATGTTACAAAAGGCCATGATGATATGTTGTTTATTTAGTACACCAGATGGAGACCTTATTCAAGCACTCTAAATGCTCAGCCATTGTCACTGCTAAATAGAGTATTAGCATGTCAAGCATAATAGCAGCTTTTGTACAGCATTTATCTCTGAGGTCTGCATGAGGATGTGTTGTTCAGCATTACTCAGACTTTAGGGGTAAAATACCTTCCTTTCTGCAACTGTGTCCTCAGCACTCCAGCTTCCACTTTTAAACCTCTCATACGCACATATAGAAATGTGTATGTTTCTTGTAATTATTAATAAACAATATCATTTATTCAACTGTAGCTTATCGTGGTTGACAATTGTTGTAAAAGCAATAAGCCACAGCTGTTTCATTTAACCACAGTTAAGGATTCTGTGTCTTGCCAACACTCCTTTACCATAATAAAATCCTGCGACTTATTGATGTATTAAACAATTAAACTGTGCTTTAGCTGTTTTACAATTTAGCTCTTTTGAAATAAGAAACAACTACAGCCTCCCAATATCAAATAATTTCATCTGAAATATTATTACTTGTGAAAATTATCAGGAAAAGCTGTTTTCATCTATTTTCTTAAACTTTCCACAAAAACAATTCTCCCCAGGGACCAAAGAAACTAGTTTAATGAAATTGATTTAATCTCGCTTGTAGTAAATGATTCGGGTAAAATGTCTGACAAACAGCAACAACTTCAAGTGAATAATGTTCCTTTTGAAAACCAGGTCATTAATTTAAATGTTGCCAAGCTGGTACATTTTCATCTCATTTGGATATTTACTTTTAACAACTTTTAGGCAAAATACCTGCCACCTTTAGGTGGAGATGATATATCTTTTTCTGGCTATTTTGCGCTGTCATCAAAAGAAGTAGATGAATTTTCCAGAGTAAATGAAAAAATGCAAGTCTTGCCAAAGAGTCTGGCTGCATTAGCTTGGGCTTAACACTGCAGCAACTGACATAAATAGCTTCTCAAATCTTAGACACTTCAGACTCAGACTACAACAAACAAGATACATGAACAATAAGCCTGTGTGAATGAGATAGGAATAAGACGTTTTGCCACAGAGACTATGACGAGTAGTTAAACACTGTGCCAGTTTATTGGGAAGCTTGTAATGACAGATATTACTATTAGCAATAGACTAAATGAGGGTAATTTGCCAAAACAGAGAACATTTGCATATCATAATATGGCCGTGTCCTTCTAGTAGAATAAAGGCCCATAATGGAAACAGCGCTGTTAGCCTGTAATTAAAAAGCTTGTTTCTTAAACAAGGTTAAAGAAATTGTTTTATTTCTAAAGTCAAATATGAAGATACCTGAACTTAAAATATTTTAGCTATTGAACGCCCTGTTCTTGTTGTATGTTAATTTAATCTACTGCAAACAGAATTAGTAAGGTTGTTTATCTTCATACACAAAATGCTTTCTTAATAGTCTTCATATTTATATGCATTTACATACACACTTCTTTGCACACACCTTATAACTCTGCTTAATAGGACATATGAAACCCAGCGTGATTATTTTTGTAATTGAACTTCTGCAGATTCACTTCCTCATCAGAAGATGAGACACTATTTAGCTAATTCTGCCAGTAAAACCATATGACTGACAGATTAATGGAGAGGCTTTTGACAGTCAGTGTTAGCATCACAGTTTGTGAAATGAAAATTAGACAGTGCTACATTTTACAGGTAACGTCTGTGGTAACAGGGAGACTTTCCTTGAAGTTTAGGCTAATTATTCCAAAGCTCTTTTACTATAAAAAATGGCTAATATCTTGCAAGCAGACCGTGTGAAGTTGTGTACACTGCGTTTTGAAAAAAATATACATCAGAATGCAACAAACTGTGGCACTTTCCTCAGAAATCAATCAGCCCTTTAAGTTAGTGTTCGGAAATAAGACCGTCTGTATTTCAAATCAGTGATTCTTTCACACAAATTACCTCCTCACAAGTGTTCACAAAATTGGGTCTATTGTTGCTAAACCTGTAATCTGGTTACTCTGAGAAACTTGCTTTGTTAGACTTGTAGCGTTCCTGTGTTGTTTTCCTGAACTGCATGTACAGTATCTGGAGGCATATGTGCATGAATATTTATTATAAACACATATATTCACTTGTCTGAACTACACCTATAATTCAGGCTGCTGGCATGTTACACAATTGCAGGTGCTGGTGATATAAGCTCATGCTATAGCACAATGCTACAGGTGAACATGGAGACAACTACTAAACGAAAAGATCTAGCATACATTTGGTTACTCATATAGAATCATGTGACGAATGTATAGATTAATTGTCATTATAGTTTAACCTCCATTGACAGATTTAGATTTTATGATATGATGAAACAGCTTGTAAGTTGTTGATCATTTTCATGCACCGAAGTAAACCTTTTCATTTACCAAGCCCTGGTTATATTTCTGTGGTTCGTCTAACACACAGCCAGGAGCACCTTCACAAAAAACCCTCTCTCTGCCTGGAACAACACATTTCACATGCCATCAAAATTCAGACACAAACCTCGGTTTGAAAGTCGTAACTCCTTTTCTGTATGCAATAAAAATCTCCCCATGACTGAAACCAATTCCTGTTGGAATGAAATATGTTTTATTGCATTTTCTGCGCATTTGACGCATCTGAAATACAAAATGTTTTAACAGCGATTCATGCATTCTGCAGCAGATGGAAGGTGTCCTGGTTGTGGAGGGTGACAAATTCAGATCTGTTAGAGGTAATTCTCACCCTCCTACTGCCTGCAAACCGCATGACGAGTCACTTACAGAATGACAATTAGACCTTTATGATTTCATGACGGCATGAATTTAATTGCCGTTCTATAGCAATGTGTCTCTCCGCTCAAATTATGCTGCAGCTGGTAGGAGGACAACTTGATCTATACGCTACAACAGGACCATCATAAATTCATTTACATCACAATGCATAGATAGGCTAGGGTCTTATCTGATAACAAAACCTGAAGCCACAGTGCAAAGAAGATAATTATTTCAAAAGTGCAGGTTAATAAACCTGTCTGTCCTTTTACTTTTGCTCCAGACAGCTTTGTGCGATTCAACAATCTTTTGATATGAAGTTAATTAAAAAGATACTTTGTGAATTCATGATAATGCTAATTCAGTAATATAAAAACAAACTTTGAAAAATAGAAGGTTTCTAAGACTGTAGGGCCTGTTTATGTCTTCATCTCAGACAGAAGACAAGCTTTCTGCACTCTTCAGGGTACTGAGGCGAGATTTAACCCAGACCTATCCGTCCCACATCTATCAATCTGTGCTGTACACAGAGGAGTATCAATATTCTACCAAGAGCATCCCTGGCTCTTTATTGCTAGGAGTTGCTCAGGTATATGTCTGGCAGAGGGAACAGAGAGTAACTGGAACTTATTTAATCTGCTTGTCTGGATTCCCTGTTGGTGGGGCAGCTGACAGGAATTCAGGTAAGCCATCTTGCCTTGAGGTCCTGGCCCTGCTAAGAGAGCTATACTTCTGAAAGGCCTCAGCCTTAATTGAATCTACTGCACTGGACTCTCTGACACAGATGATAAGTGATTTCTTTATTGTCACTTTTATTGTTTCAATAAAATAAACCTGCAGTGAGTTCTCTAGTATTATACCCCAGTCATACTTCCTCAAAATGAACCGTGAATCGGCTGGTGTCAGAACGACTTGGACCAGAATTACTCAAGTCTGGCTGTTTCCAAGGTTGTCAAATAAACATGTCTGACAGAATCATGATGGCAAGAAACGTTCTGGCTTTGTAGGTTAAATTTGCAGAGCAGTGCTCGCAACGCAAGGTGGTTGGTTCTATTCCTACGGAACACACATGCTGATAAAGATATAACAAGTCGGACAGATGCCTAAAGGCAAGAAAAGGTGCAATCAACAAAATATAGCATTAAAGTAACAATTTATGAACTTCTTATATTTATTTTAAGAAAACTTAAAATATGCATAATGAATGAATACTGTTTCATAGCCACTGGCAGCTGTTTATATCAAGCTTTAGTCTGCCTGATGGGAAGCAGAAAATGACTGATTACTATCCCATTGTTTTTACTATCAGCACTGAAGTAGTGACCCTCAGAAAACTGGTACTGCACAGGAAAAGCAGCACCTTACTGATGGGAATCTGTTTAGATGATGAATAGTCACGCACACAAATGCTCAGGAACTTCTAATTGGACCCTCAGCACCTTTTTATCTTAGGTGCAAACCAACCTGCACACGTGTGTCAACGTCACTTTATTAGAAATTGTACATTCAGCAACAAGAGACAGTGCAGTAGTGTTGATGAGGTCATGTTTGGCACAAAATTAGTTCATCACTGTTCCAAACCCGTTTTGGAATATTGTGTCCGTGTCCAAATCAGTAGCTGCACTGTTTGAAAAAAAGCCAGGACTCATGGGTCAAAGACGCCAACTGCAAACTGAAAGCCGTCAACTTTATTTGAACCATATGTCACTCTTAAATATCACGTTTTAGTCCAAGCTAATATCTCTCTCTCTCTCTCTCTCTCTCTCTCTCTCTCTCTCTCACACACATTTTTTTCACCTGTTTTCAGAGTGGCATTTATTCAAAACAGGACAGCTGGAACATCCTACTTGTCTCCATGATTTACTAACATAATTAACCCGTATTCTGAGGCATGCATCCAAACATTATCCAACATGCCAACTATTCCATGCGTACAGACAAACACGGCCACAATCAGCAACACTGGCAGTTTGTACTAAACATGATTTGTTAAATAAATGTAATTTTCAAGAGCCTTGAAAGTTACCAGCCAAGTTACATATCATATGTGTAATATTCAGCAAAATATTATATGTAACTATTTAAACTATTAACTAACAAATTGAATTTGTGAGTTCTGTCAGCTAATGTCAAATAACAACAACCCTGTCTATGTGTCAACTTAGAACAATCATTATGTCAATGTGAAACATGAGGAAATACACACAGAACGGAAAATAATCCTGACAGGGATAAAATGAAATAACATTTGTCTAAATGAGCAGCTACTGCTTGTTCCTATAAGAGTGGTTGTGCTGTCACATCTGACATGATGGATAATCCTGTAGAATTAATTATCCGTCAGGTTAGTAAACAAGGTGCAATAAAGCACATATTTGTCAAGAAGTGTCACAGCAGTAATTTCATTTCTCAGACGTGTTTGATGTGACATTTCAAAATCTCTATACACAGCAGACCAAAAGCAGAAGTGCATAAAATATAATTTGTCTCAAGGTTTTTTCAACAATTTGTAGTAAATAATGACAGGATTACCTATAATTAATGGGGAGAATAGTTGTGAAGCATAATAAGTGCAGTTCAAAATGTCAACGCAGTAGACCTTTTTTCCTTGAGACCTTTTGTAAAAGGCAAATGGGAAAGGCCGGATCAGGGAGCAGTGACGTGGCGTGTCACATATGGAGTCCATTACCCGTACCTCCCTTCACCTCCACAAAAATATAGGCTGCCTTTCTGTGCTATTCTCATCTTCCAAAAAAAGCACAAAAATACATTTTAGCTTGCCAGCAGTTGTGCGGTCAAGCTCCTACAAAGAAGAGAGAAACCACATGGGGACTGAGAGCTCCAACCAAGAACACACACTGCTAAATGCGTGGCTGCGAGTAGCTGACTCCAGTCATCTGTGTCTGAGGGCTGTGAGATAGCCTTCATTGATCAGCAAAATGGTAATTTAAAGTTTGGCTTTAGTTTAGCTTTGGGCTTAATTTAAGATTTATTTGTCCGATAAGGATCCTACAGCATTCCTGGTTTAATTTACATATTTCCCCTTTGGCGCTGGGAGTGTGAAGCAAGCTGTATACAACCTTGTCTCTGTAAAATGTCACCATATAAAGTGTTTAGTATGTCCTGTCAGAACGGGAACTGCAATTACAGCACATTTAACAATACAATTAATAATGTGAAAGAAATTGAGATGGTGGGGTAGATAAATGTCAACACCCACAATATCACACCGAATAGTCAAACAATGGAGGGACGAATGCCGTAAGCTGCTACTGTCATATTAATTCCCGTTCCAGACAAGACAGAACAGGCACGCTAGACAGGTGACCACTGTGTAAGCGTGCTGTAGACCAATTAGAACTCAGAACGGCACAGTCACACACAGCCGCACACACACATTGTGGTAAAGACAGCAGAAGAATGAACCTTTTGTGAGTCATCAGGTACACACAGAGACCAGAGTCTTTATTCTGCTTATATTGAGAGGCGCAGAAATACTGAAGCTGTCAATCCCGCACATCACAGAAAGACGTCTGCTGCTTCACAGGAACCGCGCACTGACGGGAACACATCCATGTACTTTCCACATTTAGAGTTTCTTTCAAATCAAACTGGGGGAAACCTTTCCATGCAACTCTCCCCAAATCCGTTCCTCCAATGAAAAGTGAGACTGTGAAGGTCAAAGGAAAGCAGCATCTAAGGAGGGGCAGGTATCTGCACAACAGCAGTATTAGTAAACACACAACATGGAGAATAAAAGAAATGCTGTTTTCCATTTACCAGCACAAGTGCATCATTATGAAAAAGAGATACACAGAACTGTCATGGCTGCCATTGTAACCAGGAAAGCTGGATGGTGAGACAGACAGAGAGAGAGAGAGAGAGAGAGAGAGAGAGAGAGAGAGAGAGAGAGAGAAATTTAGTACAGAAAGAAAAGCTTTGTGTTGTATACCTGCAGCGCCACAATCAAGCATTTCTGTGAAGCCGTGATTCAGAAAAGAAAACTCATGATGAAACGTGGTGTGCACGGTGCCATTTGTTTAAAGATTAGAGGACATCTACACAACCAGAGAAACTGTGTGCTCAGATATTTGCATTTATTTGCAGACACATTCAGTCTAGAAATGAAGGGAAAAGGAAATCTTTGAAGGCTGTGATCATGAGCACGTGGGTATAATTTTAAGCTTCAAATTCCAAAGACGTACACTTGAACCATTGAAATAAAAAGCCTGATATTTCTCTGTAATTGACTTATTGCTTTGACTCAAATGCAAAAATAACGATCGTGGTACATCAAGGTTGCGGTTATGTTGTTGCAAATGCTTTGCACCCATATTGACCTTTACCATCTGTTGCCAGAGAAACACACAGGCCTCATTAATGATCAGTCAGACATTTCAGCTTAAAGATTCTGCCTCACTCTTATAGAAAACAAAGAACTGCCAAAACACTCTTCAAAACTGCATATGTTCTGTCAGAAAACAGTTTAATAAAAGCTGACAGGTAAAACATCCTGTTTCATTCCCATATTTCACTCTTGCTAAGCCTTTGTCTCAATTTCAAATACACACACACACACACATTTTTGTTCCCACAAATCAAAACACTCAAGAGGCAAAAACTGATTTGGTACTGATAATACCTCTAAACACACATTCATATTAATCACTGGCCTTTTACAAATATAGAAAGTCAATCACAAAAACAATTGCGCAGTAGGATATGATAAAGTAGGCAATTTCAAGCCCTCCTGCTTGTGTTGTTGGGTGCTAGTCAAGATGATTTGTAAATTACAACTGTATAACCTTTTTTGTAAGTTTTGCATTCTTAACTCCCACTCTGGATTCTGTCAAAAAGAAAATGACAAAAAAGCACTTGGATATATTTTATACCCTACATCTTATGTAATCTTCAAACAATGAGGCATTATCCGTAATCCTTATAATGCCAATATAAGGTCATGTTAGCCAGGGGAGGTCAGTTTCCCAAACTTCACATAAAAATTCCATAGAAGTGAAGATGTAGCCATATTGGGAATATTTGTATTTCATCTAATACCAAAGAAGTCTTAAAAGAAGAATTAAAATGCATATATACAGATTTATGGACTACAGTTTCTAAACGCTTTCTACAGTTACTCTCTAACACTTTCGAAACTAAATAACTAAATAATAATTAATATACTAAAAAATAATTAATAATAACTAATTTTTTTGACATTTAGGAAATGATAACTTAAAGGCTTAATTAACTGTCAAATTTAACATATAGTTAAAGAAGAGATTTACATTATGTGTAACAAGCCAAACAAAGACACACAATGCAATTTATTGAATTGTGTGATAGTGTGTCTATCACTATGACTGAACACAATGGATGAAAGGTATATTCATACAGTCAGGATTTACATTTAAGCCCATATATATAATACATAAATATTCACATTTACAATATTCACATTTACAACGTTAACATCTTTCTAGTTACCTCGTGCCTTAGAAATATGACGTACTATACTGTAAATTAGTAGGTAGTTTTAAAAAAGGATTTCAAACCAATCAGTGCTGGAGTTGAAATCTTAATTAAAACATGTCATTGTGTGAATACATTAATAAGAAATAATTAAACTGATGCACACATATAGTGTCACTCTATTTTGGGCCAGTCTAATGCAATGCTTTCATGTGTAAATGTAACACCATATAACACAAAATCAAGCATTACGATTTCTATAAAAAGGACAAAACTGTTCTATTGATAATTCAACTACTACTTCTGCACTAAACAATCTCAGAATCTTTGTATTTGCACACTTATGTGACTGTCTCCTCAGATACTTGGATATCTGGATAAAAATGTCTACAAAATGAATAAATGTCCACGCAAGCGATAATGTTTGGCCAGACAGTCATCATCATAAAAACAAACTAAAAAATGTGATCGGGACATAGACACAAACAGATTAATTGTATGATAAGTGCCTGGCTGTACATGATTTAGTTTATTAGGGCTGCTTACTTATTAAATGAATACTCCTAAGTGGATATGAAATATTGATTTGAGTTTAAATAATTTTAATAGCTTACAAGTAAAAACCGTGAAGTGATAGCACACAGAACACACACAGTGCTATGTAGAGAACACAAATGCCCAGATCAGTGACCAGTTAAATAATGCTGCTAATGATGTTGGTCACTATTTGTAGATTCAAACATTGAATGCTAATATTTTTTATTGCTAGGTATACAAGAGAGCCATCTGATAACAGTCCCTTTCCAAAATCTCTGATCCAAATTCATTATTTGAGCTAAGCGATAGTTAATTTTGGTAACAAATAAATAAAATATTCAGTATTTTAAATAACAGTGTTTCTCAGCACAGGTGGTATATGAGATGAGTGGAGGTGGCATTGAACTAATGCCACAGATTCAGTTGCCAGCCATTCGATACTCACTTTGCAAGCTAACATTTCTGCTCTCAGCACTACAGAACTGAGTGTTCCCACCTTCCTCCTCCTCACTGCATATTGTACCTCTCCTCATATCACTCACATAATAGGGGCTCAGTGTTTCTCCGCTTATGTCAAGATATCTCATGGGACGACAAGTCCCTTTTTCCTGTTTTGTTCCTTGTTTATCTGTTTTTTTATCTATCTACATACCCCCCACCCCACCTCCTCATGGGATTCAAATTACATAAGTGACTAATAGCCCCTTTTAGTGATGCATGAGTTGTGTTTGCTGAAGAGACGCAGCCATGAGCCTAATAACAGCTAAGCAGCCTGCAGTAAATGTAACCGCAACTTTTTCTCAGCCTGATTCTCACACAGGTGTTTGGCTGTAATCACACACATCTGGATCTCACTGCTGAGATCTGTTCTGTTTACAAAGGTAAATACGTCTTCTGAGTCAATTCAATTCTGTTTAACTCCGAATCTAAAATGGTAGTTTTACGGTGATTGTTATTATTGAACATTTTTTATCATCATATTTTACAGAACTTGATATTACTCATGTAAACTGAAAAAAATGGCTTCCAATTTTTTTTAAGGCAAACTTTGCAAATTTTAAGTTCTGGATGACAAACTTCCTACACAGATTTTTTTTTTTAGCATTTTTAGTTTTTGCAGAGCAGAGAAACGAACATTCATAGACATTTCTTTTCACAGAGGTCGCTTTCCAACCATAATAATAAGTACATATACTGTGTTTATGATGGTAACCAAGGACACAAAACAAGTCAAAACCTATAATGGCTAATAGGAGCATAGCAACAAAACAAACAGCTCTATGTGGAGAAAGCCCACATTTGAATGACTTTTCAAAATGAAACATTGTCTTAAATTTAATTCTGGCAGTTACTGGAGGAACAGAGACCTAAATGAGGGCTGGCTGATTTCTGGAGGTTGAAACCAGGTTAGCATTATTTTGGATCTGTTTAAAGCTGATGAGTGGCCGATGCAGGCAGGTCAGTGAGCAGTGGTTTCCAATAATCAATTCAGAACAGAAACGAAGCATAGAGTTGGGTGAAGAAAAAGGTCTGTCTCTCCAGATTCAGTCAAAAAGGCAAATATCAGATTAGGCAGTTACAGCTGTGTGATTATTTTACACTTACAGGAACACAGACTCTTTTAAGCAGCACATTTTGAACTTGTGATGTGACATTTAGTAGACGTGTGGTTTCTCCACGACTGTGGTTTAACTCAATCCAATCCAAAACTTAGTTTTTAAGAAACACAGACCAGTATGGTAACAACACTATTAAATAAAGTACATTGAAGCACCAATAGGCATCAATCTCTAAAGTCAACTTATGCTTATGTCAACTTAAGGCTAACAATGCTTTTGAGAACCAGTATAAATTTACATATCACTCCTGATGACAGTAAAGTATGTCATTAAAATATGATAATCGATTAAAGTACATCATCAAACTCCCATGTCTCACACTAAGGCGTTTTAGAACTTTTTTGTAGCGTTTTGCACGTCAGTTTACGCACAACAGTCCTTAGAAAAAGGCCTTCTCAGACAGTTGCCATTACATGTGTTTGTGCTCACTTCACTGTCCATCATAGAGAACCAGACAAACAGATTCGAAAACGTGGCACCATGTGATTTCTGGGCATCTTTTGCAGAGAAGCTGAAATAAGATCCTGGCCCTCTGTTAATATGGCTGCCCTGCTGGAGCTTAACCACAAATTGTCCTTATTAAAGCCTGTAAATCTATTTTAGTAACTGTGTACAACACTGCCTGCCTGTACAAGCAAGGCCTCTTAAAACCACCAAAAAGGGGTAAATTAGCAGCACTGGTATTGTCATGGGCCAGCTTAAAAATGAAAAGCGAGAGAGAGAGGAGAGAAAGAGAGAGGCAAAGAAAGGAGGAGAAAATAGAGGAGCGAGCTATACTGCTTTAGAAAGCCACCTCTCCCTTTATCACTAACGTTTTATTTATGTTTCAAAGGGAGTTAATTACTCCAGATCTAGGCTGTTAAAAGCAATTACCACATTAAGAGAATGAGAAGTGTTTACTATAAATGTTGCAGTCCAGATCCATTCAAACTGTTAGATTGATACCAGACATAAAAGCATCTGCATGTGGAACCAATTAGAAAGTTAACAGGTTTATAACTGAGGCGAATATTTAAAGCACAGCACAGTTAATGGGTTAGAAACGGGGCAACTGCCTTTCCAAGTAGTTAGCATGTACAGGGTTCACACAGCCTTGTAAAAATATACACATTCAACTCAGAGCCAGACTGTTCCTTTAAGAAAATAATGTTTCTTGTGTCACCAATGGGCCCCTCAGAAACGGTGAAAAAAGTAAGGAAAGTCTGATGTCATTTGAATTAAAGTACAAATGCAAGAATATAATGAGGCTGTAAAATTGTAAACTATCACACAAAAGAAAGGACTTCTCCTTTTCCAGCACGCAACACGTCTTAGGGTTTGTGCAAAATAACTTTTAATCTATTTGGTTTTGGCTGTACACGCATTGTGTTGTTTATTTATTTGCAGCCCATATGCAACAAATAAATAGACAACAGATGTGTCTATATAAACACTTTTTGTGTGTTTACATTTTTAAATGAAACTAAATAAAAGAGGTTTGGCCAGGGACCTGGTAGAGGCCCTGAAATAACTGATGCTTTTGGGCCCATCTGCAATAAAACCTGTGGCACATACTGTGGTGCAATTGTTTGCTAGATTGCAGAGTACTTTCCTTGCATAGTGCTGAATAGCCGTTTGGGGAGGGAAGGTTTGTGGACATTGATTGAAACCTTGCAACGGTTTCTCATGCAGTCAGAATGCTGTGGTATCCCTCTAGACACAAGACAGAATAAAGAAAACAGAAGTGAAGAAAAAAATAAACCCCAACACAGTCTTCTGCTTGTGACACCCAGGCACATTTTTCTTCCATAAAAGTATATGTGACTTCTGGGATGGGGGCGGATAAGAAGCACTTTTGTTTGGGAAGAAAACCACAGTGAACTTGATAGGTCCTCGCGTCCATTAAATCAATGTGCTTTGCTTATTTATTTAACCACTTGCCTCATACTCCAACTCCATTTCCACAGTGGTGACAACAAAGTCCGGGTACTTTAACTGAATACAAGCCTGTGCTAAATCTCAGAGCTTTATTGTGCATGTCTCGCTCCTGATTAAACATATTGGTCACTGTGTGCTTGTAAAGAGGAGAGATTCTCTTGAGAGGAGGCCAGAGTTTAAATCAATAACAAATTAAAACGGCCTTATTTCAGTTCTTTCCCTGTTTCTTTCAGTTTCGTGGACCGTTTATGCATGTATTTGATATGTGAAGAGAAAAAGCATTAAAAAGTGACAAATCATCAAAAAAAAAAAAACAATTAAGTCATTGTACAGGTCTAGAATTTCACCCTGACCTTCTTTAACCTTTCATGAATCAGTTACAGGCCTGACTCTAATAACACAGATGCATTGAGAAAATAATAATAGCAAATTAGATTAGTCTGTGCATTTGATCTAATTGTTGAGTGTCAATTATCTGGTCTGATCTGACCTTGTAAACAAGACCCACAATGTGCCTCTAGCAATTTAATCAATTTAATTGAGAAATCAAAACGGCAGGATGTTGAAATTCATGTCATTCACTTAATATGATGTCATGCAGGTTTTGAGAATAAAGTTTTAACACTATGAGAATAAACTTCCAATATTTGACATTCTCATATTAGGCCTTATGAATATTTATTAGATTATAGTCATTATTAGTCATTATGTATAAAGTCAAAATTATGATTATAAGGACTGTGATAAGTGATTTTTATAAATGATTATACAGCTGTATCATAACCGCAACAGTGTCTGGATGCTAATGATGACTGAGACTAATGTAATTTTTTCTGCTAAATCTTACACTAAAGTACGATTCAATTAAATCCTACAGATTAATTTCCAGTAATGAAGCGAACACCTCTATTGTTATTATTATAATAATCACACACACATTTGTTTTTTTAATACACCCCCCCAACTTACTAACCATTACTTCCTAATTTACCCATGTAATATTACCTGAAATATGTCCATTATGTATTTCTTCATAATGTTATCATAATATGCAGCTTTCTTCTTTGACACAGTAATGGTGCTTTTACTAATGTCACCAAAACATATAAATTCTTAATTGTTAAATCTGTTCATTTATCCCCCTTGAATACGGTTGGTTTGGTCTAATATTTGTTTGATGCTTTAAGGAGAAGAAATGGGAAACCAATTGAGAATTTGCACCGTTCGAAAAGTGATTAAGCCTAACCAGTTAATTAGATGTTTGTATTTAGGGCTAAATAAACACAACTGCCAAGAACAAGGAAGAACAAAAGACACAGAAGTCATTATCGCCTCAGCCAACTGATTAGTTTGATTGTAAAAAAAAGGGAGGGTGACTAACAATTCCTGAAAAATGCTCTTAGCTCCTAATTCCTGCCTTCTGGAGTCAAATGGAAATCATGCTATCAGCATCAAACACAGGGAACGAATTAACATTCACCACCCAAAACCTCAGTCTCAGTTGAGTTATGGTACGACTGCACTAAGTCCTACTTTCTATCATCCTTAAGATATTTCTTCTTTTGAATAAAAGAACAAGAAGCAGCAGGTAAAAAAAGGGAGTAAACAAATGCAATAAAATCACTGATAATCTTGCAGGGCCTCTGGTCTGGAGATAATGTACACTCTGAGCTGAGGGCCAAGGGCCAGAGACCATCTGTATAATGAGCTGAAGTCAGAAGGGAAAGATGACTGCATTGGATGAGTGACCATAGTTTTATGATGTAAACAGATGTACAACTATGGCTTGAGAACCGCAGGCCTCAAGGGTTCAGACAAGCTCTTCATTCGTGAAATCTATCACGGCCCAGTGTTGAGCCTCTGTCTCGCTGTGTTGCCTTGGCATGTTTTGTAACTAAGTAGCAGGATGACATGCCTCATTTCATGACTGATATGTTTAGAGCTGAGCTAGATGAGGACTGAACCTCCAGGCCTGTCAGAGGGACATTGCGGGCTAGCCTGTGACTGGCCTGCCCCCAGGGCCCGGTGGCAGGACAATTGAGGACAGCTAATTGAGGCTCTAATAGAGAGCTGGTATAGAGCAGTGCATTCAAACAGGCCTTTTACAGAGGAAAAGATTTTAATTCAGCTATTAATTCTAAAGGGAGTTACAAAGGGCCCACATCAGATACTTAAAAGGCTTATTAAGCCTGTTCATACTACTGGCAGTTTGCAATGGCAGAGCGATTTGAACTCCTTAATTTTCAATGAAAGCCAGAGACTTCCGGCAGCGTGAGCGACAGTTGGCGACAGGATGTGGGAACGAGCAGCGAGTCAACAAATCTGAGACAAGTTTAATCTTACACAAATGCTGAGTGACTTTTTGCAGTGACTTAATGTGGCACAATGTTGGTACGATGAAGAAGTAAATCGGTGGAACAACTTCCCTGTTTAATTTTACGTATTTTCCATGTTTGTCGGGGTTTCAGTCACGTTTTAGTTTCAGTCACACAACATTAGCATGGACACACATTTCCACTACATTGCCTCTGCAAGTAACATGCAAGTATGGGAGCCAGTTATAGTGTCATTTGCCACAGACACGTTATACAAATGCAAATGTAATATGTCTGTCCTCCATGAGATCCTAATTGTTTGCAGCTGCACTCCAGTCTTTGGGATAAATCAGTATTAGCTTCTATTAAAATCTACTCAGACTGGAGACCAGTCTTTCACTGAAGGCGTATCATTTAACCATTGCTGGCGCAGAGGAAAACAGATCAATGTCAACAACAGGCGACTGTTTGCTAATCCTGGGATTATATTGAAGGTCATCTGGCTAACATTACTTAAATAAATATCTTCAAAGTTCAGATTTGGTGTCACAAGATTAAATACTGTCTCTGAATGAGGTGAATTGTAAATAGAAACACTAAGCCTAAACAAGCAAAAGAAAAAAGGTGTTCTCTGTTATTGGATATGTGCCACAAAAGTATTCTTCAACAGTTCTTAGAAATAAACAGCAATGGAGTTTAGTTAATGAACACACAGGTATTTTGGCCATGACATAAGTCAGATTAACAAATGGCTTTAATTCTTTACAACTCAACTGTCCAGAGAATGCATTTCCAATTATATATCTATCATATGCAACTCAAGCGAATTACAATTTGTTACATGTGAGACTCATCAATATTCATGCATAGATGTAAAAGGAGAAAGAGAGAGAGAGAGTGAGTAAGAGACTGCTGTGATGGGAGTCTGCTTGTGGTCGGGCATAAAACTCCATGTGGGAATAAGAGAGGGAGATGAATGAATAGGGGACAGTGGCAAGGGCAAAGCTCAAAGCAGCTCTGCGTGAGACGAGTGGAGACTTTTCAGCACAGCCTGCTTCTCATTAACATTCCTCTACGTTCAGAAGAGCGGAGAAAAAGCCACCCTCACACACACAATCACCCCTATCATCAACACATCTGACCTCATTTTATACAACTTACCCTAAACGGCTTAGCCAGTTGGAGGCGAGAGAGGAAAAAACCTCATCTGGCATAATCTGAAAGCTCTTCCAATTTATTCCTGGCACTGATTCATTAACAAGATGTCCATGTTTTTTAATTAATCCCTCAGATATGTCGAATGTTTACACACAAGCAAAATATCCAGAAGCAGAAATTTACAAATGAGAATCTGGGTTTAAGTGCAAGAGCAAAACTGTGGTTTGTTTAATGCCATCAATTGTGAAGACAAACATGGCATCAAACCTTGAGGGTCACAAATCTAGTGCAGCTTTTGTGCTGGTGCGTATAGGCAATTAAAACTGGTTCTGCATACCATGGCTGTTCTGTATGTGTTGGTGAACCCACTGAAAACACGACTGCCGTGTCCGTCGCAGAGGGTGTGCATCTTCATTAATGTCCAATCAAAATCCAATTACAGCCCCTATCGGTGCAAATTAAAGCTGTTTGCATTAAAATGCTACTGCGGGCTAAAATATTTCCAATCACTGCAACGCTTGATTATCGCTCTGTCAGGATCAGCCTTTGGAAAATTAACTGTGGCATGTTGGGAGTTTAAAATTCCCTCTTCTATTTCCCTGTGGCCTATTTACCATAAACTCTGCGAGAACACAAACCGTAGCAAGTGCTGCAAAAACATAAACAATGCATCACGTGACAGAGGATGTGTCCGTTAAAATGACTGACATCATCCTGTGCTCAGAGCAAGGTCACGGTTCCCAAAAGGCATATGTGAACCTATAAGTGGCTTCATTCAGGTCATGTCTGGAAGGGTAAAAAAATATATATAGACGCCTTGAACTTCCTTAAGTGATTAGAAGTGCAGAAAATGCATTATTTTAAAGACTAAGAGTGAGGAAAAACTTTAATACAGAAATAATACATTCAATATATTTTATCCCATTTCTACAATTGAACGTAGTTTAATATTATCTGCTCATATAAACAATGCAGTGACCTTTATTGTTTGTTATTGAACCAGAACCGTCCATCAGTACAATTCTCTTCAGCTCCTGTGGGGTTTCCCTTATCACCTGAAATACAATTACAGGCAGTGAAAGGCCACACCTACTCCTGCTATTAAGATTCATCTTCAATAAGACAAATGATCCTTTATATCTGTTCATGTATTGTGAGAATCAAATGACAAAAACATGAAGAAAGGTGTACAAAGCGTTTGCTCACTGTTTTTCCCAATTTTTGTATTAGTCTGAAAATTCAAAAGTATCAAAGCAATGATGGAGTAACCGTGAGATGCTCCTGTATAAATGTATCATGTCCTCATCGCCTAAAATCTTGATCATAATGCAAGAAAGGGTTAAAAAGAGCTCTTTAAAGGTTAAAACTTACTCTGAAGCCCAGTCTGTCATTTAATCTGGTTAGCTGTAGCTGACAACAATCATCAAAAGTCTCCTTGAGACAAAACACAGAGAAGGTGAACTGTCTCTCTCGTTTCTTTCACTCATTCATCAAGTGGACTGAGCAAAGCTACAGGAAACCCCAATCTCCTCCTATCCTCATCTGAAAAGTGAACTCCTGGGTAAAACACATTAATGTTGGAAGGATGTGTTTTTTTATTGCCTCCATCTTACTTTAATTTGGCGCCTCTAATTAAAAACACATGTCCTCGGCTTCATACGTAGGCTTGGGCACAAAAACCAGAACGTCTAGCCGCTTTTATTTTGATCAAAACAAGTTAGCTGGTTATTTTTGTTTTTGTAATTAACTGGGTTGAGTGAGGTGTGTCTAATGTATTTATACTGCTAAGCTACTAGCAGTAAACAGAGAGTCTCTCTTGATGGCGTATGCTTCAAGATGGCTTTTGTTAATTGGTTGAGGGAGTTTTAAACTTCTTTCGGCACACAAACAAGGGAGAGAGCCTGGGCATGTTGATATTTACATTTAATCACATTATTGTAGAATTTCCAAAGAGGACAAACAAGGCTGTCAATCATGTGACCTGTGCAAAAAAGGGGAGGGTGAGAGAGAGAGAGAGAGGAAAGGGTACAAGGAAACAAACATGGTATAATTACAGAGAAAGTCACAAGAACGCTTGTGGGTGCTTTGTTTATATTTGTTTGTAATGCTATTATTTATAACATCATACATTAGCATGCTAAAATGTCTAAATGTTTGGCCTTAGATTAATTTTCTGTCATAAACCGTCAGTGAAATAAACAGTATTATGCAACAATTCAAATCTAAAATCCGCAATGTGTTCATTATACTTTTTTAAATGATTGACTACTTTTAACAACCATTATATAATTAAAACTGTATACAATTATAATCCCTTTATAATTCTCATTTTATTTAATTGATTTAAGGTTTATATTGTAAAAATACATTAACTTATCAAGCATATAAAAACAACACTGAATTATAAAATAAAATAATGCATTGTGGCAATAATGCAATTCATATGCATATAAACATATTTGATGGTGGTTAAAATGAACTCCCTGTGAGTTTACTAAAACAGCACTTTCCAAAGGCACCATGATAAAAGCCATCTAAGCCGATTACAAAGACTTATGGATAAATAACATTATGAAAAATATCATTGTTTCACGTTTCCTGGAAACGGACATGAATAGGTACTGGAAAGGTAAATTCTCCTTCTCAGTTTCTTCATAGGTAACAGGAAAAGTAATAAATTTGAATAGCCAGGTTTATGGGCTCTCCTGTTTCACTTGCTATAATAGTTTTATTTTCAATAACTGCCCCTCCAAGTGCTTGCAGGAGCTGAGAAATGTTACAGCCAAGATTGAGTTTCACCACTATGTTGATAAGTCAATCCTGACCTTTGACCACAGACACCAGTCACATGCTCTGAGGACCCGCTGGGCCTATTCTGTGTAAATACATGAGAATACATTTTTAATAGGCTGTCAGCAAGTTCAGAAAATGTGCGATGCCAAAAACGGAGTGAGAACTTTTGTTTACTGTAGTTTGTGTGTCTGACTTGTCACCCTGCCTCCTGGGATGTGGATGTGCACCTATTTCTTCAACAATTGCATCATTGTACAGTCTCTCAGCCCAGCATAAAGATGCTTAAAGCCCCTGAGCCCGTCTTCTTCTGCTTCTTAAATATAGAAAAGTATCAATTTTTTAAAACGCATTTTAATAAAAAAAAAAAGATTGTGGAAGCTCAACATATTTAGCACTTTTCCTTCTTGCGCTGAAAGAAGTGTTTGATTGTTGCAGGCTAATGGTGCTAGCCTAATCTGTGTTGTTAAAATACACTGTGACAATTAGACTCATGCTGGACATTGTGAGCAGGTCAGTAGACCTGAGGTTGTTCACAAGAGACTCTATAATTAGCATTATGTAAGTACTGTATAAAGGGTGTTTTTCTGCCTTGGCTGCCCATGTTAATACAGATCAATGTGGGCCGATTGCTCTTTTGTAACTGTCATGTTCACCCAAAACTGACACTGAAACATGTTCACCATTTTCTAAATACACACAAAAAAAATAAACCTAGCATAACCATGCACACTCATAGCACATCACACAGCAAATCTCTGACATCAGCAAAATGCTAAGTCCAATAATGAACATCTGAAATATAAAACAAACCTTTTCAAAGTTAATTATAATTCCAGCACAAAACATCTCCATTCATTTTATGAAACTATTGTAAAAGGGTTTTAAATATAAGGGGGTCTTAGATAAGGGCTTACATAACAGAAAGCATCGTAGCAGCAAGTCTTCAG
This sequence comes from Yasuhikotakia modesta, assembly GCA_036877545.1. Taxonomy (NCBI): domain Eukaryota; kingdom Metazoa; phylum Chordata; class Actinopteri; order Cypriniformes; family Botiidae; genus Yasuhikotakia; species Yasuhikotakia modesta. The sequence continues at coordinate 25,999 of JBAJNP010005220.1, forward strand.
TGATATAAACGTGACTGATTAATATAGTTGCTATGGCCTTGAAGGATGCAACAGACTTCCACACTTGTTCAGTAGTTAAATGAACCAATGGCCTGAGGAAATGTTGTAGTGTTGTCTGGATTGGTGTGGTGCCACATGTGTATTCCTCATTATAGTGAGTCATATCTGCTGCTGTTGTGTATAATATAGTGCTACACATACTTTAAAAACAAACCTAAAAAGTTTCATGCATGAGGTCCCTGGATAATTTCATATTCTCAGTACAAATGTAACCAAAATCATTACGGATATAAACAACAACACATTGGTGAATTAAAGTAATACATTGTACAATTACTGGCAACTTTAAAATGCAGAGTTTGAATATGGGCCTAGCGGCACCAAACACGATTATGGCTTCTTTTTAAATGTAATTTAGACGGTTCACCTGTCATATTATTTTAAAGTCTTATGAACCTTTCGCTGCACAATTAATTTAATGAATGCATTGATTTATTCGTGCTTGTTTCTATCATTCCAGAACTGGTAAGCAACTTTGGCTAATTGGCACTTAATGCAACTGCTACTGACACAAGCAAAATTAGAGAATTAATTTTCTCACACGTCGCTTGATTTTGCCTTGCTGGGAATATAAAGTTCTCGTACTGACAAAGGAGCCATTAACAGACCAAATACATGAGGTGGGAAAACAGTACAAGCCCCAGTAGTTTCTTACACAGTAGGAAACTGCACTGAGGGAGAGATGAAGACTTCCAGATCTCATTTTAAATATGTGGAGGTTGACTGTATGGTGTTTGCTAAAACAAAAGTGTTCAGGGGACATAAAATGTTTCCCCTGCCTCCATAAAACAAGTAAAGAGGCCAGTATCATATTTCCCGCCTAACAGCATTGACTGTAATTACCATTATGCTGCACTGAAGAAAACCTTTGCTAACTGCAGTAGATCATGATGGTCCGTTTGCAAACAACTTGAACAATTTAACAAGCTACATTTGGCAACAGCAACCGTTTCCAACCACAAGGTTCAATTTACAGCGAATCATCAATGCATATGTGATGGAGAAATGGTTAGCGTTTCTAGGTTTTATGTGTCCTTTGCGGCTTAATGCAATGCCATTGGCTCTCAGTCTACAGTTTTAAAGCATGATAATGATGTCAAACAAATTGTCTGTAAATCTTTTTTTGAATTAAACAAGACAACAGGCTAATTTAATCCTTTACATAATCACTGTATCTCACAAAGATCAGTGTAATTTTAACACTGATAGTTTTGGAATCATGATCACATTTTCATTACTCCATTAAACATTCATTCAGTCAGTGACTCAGTTTGCTTCATATGTGCTATACGAGAAGCCCACCACTGCTAGGCTTTCAAAAGTCTGATATACATTAATTACAAACGAAATGAAAAACAGCATGAATGAAATTAACCTCCTCAGATAATCACAGGCCACTCTAAACACAATGTCTGAGGCGTAATCCCAGCCAATTAATAAAGACATATAAAGAGTGATGTAATGTTTAGGAAGCAATCTGAATGTGTGCAGTGGGTTAACTCACTTAGAACACATTACCTCTCCTGCCCAAGATGAATGGGTTAGAGACAGGAGGCTGGAGCTGTGCTGTGGCTATAGAGAGGCCTAACCTGATTAAAAAAGAACTCCTTTTCCTGCCCACGTCCTCCCTGATGGATGAAATGGACCGGCGTGCCCGTTACTCTTCCCTTTGGATCAGACTTTCCCGGAATATTCTTGCGATTGTTCCCGCCGATTGTAACGCTTCCATCCCGGCAGGTCTTTTAAAGAAACACTATCTGTCTCGCTGAAGCTTTCTTCCTCATCTTCAATGCTTTTAACGTGTGTTTGTGTGGAGCGATTCACTAAAAGGTCAAACGAATCATAAAAGCCAGAGGAGAGCGGAGACCAACCAGAGAGGGACAGAGAGATTTTAACAATCGTTCATTGATTTTTCACATCATTATTTTATCTTGCGCAAACAAAACAGGATGCACATGTTATTTTTAGCTTTCGAGATAGTGAGTAATGTTCCGGTTCTGACAACAAAACAGGTTTTTAAAAGTGTTAAATCTGTGTGTGGCTTTGTGCTCCGTGAGGCAACAGGCTGCAGCCATCTGTTAAAATGTGTGTTATACTAAAGTCGCAGGAGGATGGATGCTGTGTGAAGGAAAAGAAGTGTTGACAGAGAATGTTTTTGGGTCAAGGAGAGACAGAAGGACAGCAAGTTGGCAGAAATACGCACAAACCAATAAATTCCCATCAAGTGGCACAAATGACAGTTAAAGCTGGAGATTTCTGTGGTCACCCTGTCTGAGGAGTTCCAGCTGTCAGCTGAAGACCTATAGAAAATCAATACAGCAAACAGAACATGGGTCTGCCATGGTCACATTATCAACCTTATCATTAACAAGTCTAATATAATCTTATCATTATTTCTCATAGTTTATATTGTTGCCAATCCTAATAAGAAACTATATTAATCTGTGATAAGTCATGATAACAGTGTTTTTATTATAGTAATGTTTGTTTACAATAAACAAACTTCTGCTAATCCCAATAAGCAGTTTTATGCATTTTTATAAATAGTATGTGACCTATTAAAGGACCTTTGTGAAACTTTCTATGCATATGCAAATGTGTATACAGCCTTTAAATTTGAACTCAAAAACTCATGCATAAGGCCTCTGGGGATTCCAATATCAGTTCAGCTAAAAAATAATGATGTATTCACACATTACACTTTAGTAAAGTAAAATTGCTATTAATTATCAACCCCACCAATAGGGCATAACAGCACCTAACAAAAATATATATTTAAAAAAAGTATTGTAATGTGACAATAATTGTGATGTATGGATTGCTGTAGGCTCGATTCTGTCATTGCTAAACAAATCCAACTAACTTCATCTAATTCTTTAGACAACTGCAAACAAATATATTCATGTCAATTAGATATAGCAGTCCAGTTTAGAGTTTTAGCCTGACTCAACGGTGCTGTATTATTTAAAGCAATTTAAGCAGTGTTAATTTCATACCTTTAACTATTGTCTTTATCTTTTATGCAGCAACTCAGCAAAAATCAATACCTTCTTAAATAACCCAATAATGTAACATGTTAGCCAAAACTTAGCCAAATCGAATGGTTTCACTAAAAACACCAGTTCCAGCTAAAGTTCCAACTAAAAACATCAAATTTATCAGTTCCAGATCCATTAAATTTCAGTCTTGATATATTATTTGCTCCATCATGACTATTTGCTGGCTTCCAATATCGATGATCATTAAAAAAATCCTTCTCTCTCTCTCTCTCTCTCCCTCCCCCCCCTCTCCCCTCTGTTTTTCCACCTGTCCCATTGTAAAGGGTTTATATGTAATCAAACAGCTGGTCTGTCTTTATTAAGTTAGTCTGGAAACGTCATTTCAGACACTGGCCTTATCTTTAAATGAAATCGAATTAGCATAGATTTGCATGTCTCCCGGATGCAGGGCTACTACAAGACTCCCCAGGGTTGTACACCATCTGACCAAGAATATGACACAAACATGTGTCCAGTAATATTATAAATGTTCTCAAACGCAGGCAGGTTAATTGCGGTTCTGTGTTACGTGAAGAATCTGTCTGTCTGTGCATGAATTTATAATATCTGACTGATGTTACTACAACTTTCCTCAACCGTCTGTGAAATATACACTTTGTACACTTTTTACCTCTGCTCAACTTACTGTCAACAAGACAATTATTTAAAAACGTTCTCTCTGTACCATATTATGCAAATTGTTGCACACCAGCATGAATTACCTATCACAAAGTCCTCAAACTGTCGGTACGTAATACTCAGGGTTCAGAGCTTCATCAGTAGAAGAGTTTTTTCTCTCATC
>JBAJNP010005221.1:0-29898 GCA_036877545.1 Yasuhikotakia modesta
TATATATATACATATGTATATATCCTATATAATTAGTATAATTGCTTAGTTTCTTACGTTTATTATACTTACTACTCCCTTTTGAGCTGAAGCTTAAATTTCCTTGTTTCAACGGGAGGAATAATAGTGTTTTAAATAATGCTTTCCAACCCGCCTGATATGCTACACCTTATGGCACTTAAAGTAAACAATAATGTGTTTAATAAGCACACATCACTAAATACAATGGAAATTGTAAGTAACAGTTTACTTAAGTCCAAGAAATCTGAGAACTGATCTGAATTAAATGTGTTACAGGGCAATCAAAAATTCACTTCTATTGACACTAAACAGAAACATCCAAGCAACCAAGTCACCCAGAGCATTTAAAAGCAAAAGAGGCCATAGGTAAAATGAGCAATCATGTTTGTGGAATACCATAAATAAACACTGTACCAAGTTCAAGTATGTGAACGTTTCAAAAGCCACTGAGTCACCTACCAGTTTATAAAGACAACCAGATGTTGTAGTAGCAGTGTAGTAGCAGTACTCTAACCGTGTAGTAGCAGTACTTTAAACCAAGACAAGTACATTTGTCTCTGAAACCAAGGTCTTTTCCACATCTATGGCACCTAGAGCCTACTGCGTGACCCTGGTCTAACGGAAAGGGTTCCCCCTGGGGGGAAACCCTTGGTTTTATGCCTCCACTGTAAGGGCCTCATGTGCAGCAGGCCAAATGGAATGACATTGGAAGCGGCTGCCATGAGACCTAGCAATTTTTGAAACTGCTTTACAGTGTAGGTCTGGCCGTCTCTCACTCTCCTGACTGTGCTTAGGATTAAGTCTACTCTAGCTGGGGACAACTCTGCCCGCATGATTATCAAGTCCCAAATTACACCCAGATCAGTAATTCTCTGTGCTGGAGAAAGCACACTTTTCCTGGTGTTTACTCTGAACCCCAACTGCTTTACATGCAATCGTCTTTATAGTTGAGTATACGGATGCCCTGGTATCGCAACAGAGCCAGAGCTGCATCCACAACCTTTCTGAAAGTACGGGGTTAGAGTATTAGTAGCTATTCCGAACAGAAGCATCTGATACTTGTAAGCTTTCTCATAACCTGCTTTACAGTGAGCATCTTGAACTTCAGTTTCATGCTAGTATGTTCTGAATGAAAGGATCTGAGCCCTGTAAAGATTTTTCTGCAGGGAAAACTTGATCTGATTTGTCCCACATTGGTATTCATATCACGTCTGCTGATTTTGGCAAATACTGTAGAGAGCCGAGTTTTGAGGTTGCTGTGCCCTGAGACACCAGCGGTGGCAGGGTTAACAGTTTGGCCTCCAGAGGGCCCTAAGGGAAGAATGTTAGAACCCGTTGGGCCACCTTTTAAGGTCCTGACCAAATATAGTATGGACGGCTTCCTCAGAGCCCTCTTAAAAAATCAAAACGGTCCTCAGATCCTGTTTGATTTGTCTTACCCTTAACAGGGGAGAACGGGTTGCGGCGCAGGTGTCTGCCTGTGTGAGGAGCTCATACATGGCTGCTGTTCCTGCCTTACAGCATCAAGGGAAAGAGCGATGGGGGAGGAACCACTGAAAAGCCTCCGCTTGCTTATGGGCCATCAACTGTGTCGCCAAACTGGCCAGAAGGCACAAGAGGTGCCTCTCTGCGGCCACCAGAGCTGCCATGGACCGCCCAATAGCACAGGCGGTCTCACGTTGTCACGTCTAGTGGCAAGCAGAGAAAGATCAGCGGTTCTGGACGCTTAAAAAAAAAGTCTGAACGCTTTCCTGGTCATTTCCTCACCCTGCCTGTGATGACGCCCCCTAAATTGTGAGTATATACCTATATCAGTGCAAAAAAAGCTGATGGCATTCCCAAAGTGTTTCAACGCAGCTCAAGTTCCTGAACGGGAAAAATGACTTTTGACAATGACTGTTTCTACCACAACTGCACCATAGACCTCAGACCTTGCTGATTGGCTGCTATGAGAGGACTTCCAATAATTAATTGGTGATGACCCAACTGGGTGTTTCAAAGCATCCTTTGTAAGTATTGAAATTTTTGTTGTTTTGTCACCTTTAAACCTTAAATGTACTCTAGAATGATGGCATTGAATTGTTGCATGTCATATTTTTCAATACTTTTCAATTAATTTTATTATGACATTAAAACACAAGTAAATTTGGTATTTATGCTCCTTTCATTTTCACACCAGGCTTCTGCTGATGAGGATTCATACCACCATATGCCAGATGGAATCCTGTTTAAAGAAAATGGTGTGGCACAACGTCCTTTGTCTTTTCACGTCCACCCATCATCTGTGGGAGAACCTGCCTCAGGCCATGTGTCATTTTTGGGCTGACATTCGCTCTTCATTTGAATTTGTAACTGTTTGCAATATCATCAAAAAATCCTTGTTAGGCTTATTTTTGTTGAGTTAGACTTATATTTTGAGCATATATTAACCCTTTGAAACTGACGTGAACTGAATTGTTTCTCTGTTTAAAAGCCAATAACAAACTAATTTGGATAGGGAGAGCAATAATTCTTAATGCAAACAAAATCAGAGACTTTACATATTTAGATCAAGCCTAGATAACCCAGATCAAGTCTATACCAATTGCATAATTTTCATTTTTTCCTATTGATTTGCGGTCGCCGTTTCTTGAACAGTTGGCTCAAAAACAGCAACAAGGTGGCACCGAAAATGCAGGCTGTATCTCACAAACCAATTTATGTTCAAAGGTCAATTCAATTTTGTGTAGTGTTTTATGCAACTTTTTTACATTGAGGTTTGAGGTTTACATTTGTTATATTTTTGTTTTTTAAAATATGTAAAGATTTTATTAGTTGTTTAAATTATTAGTACTTCTACTATTTAGACAAAACTAAATTTTATTATTTGAATAACATTAACTTACCTGAGGGTGACAGGAGTATAGCTGGGTAGAATTGATGAGGAATATGTACCATCTTGAAGGAATAGGTGTATGAGACTAATAAAACCAAGTGGTTCATATGATCACTTTAATATTATACATTTTGTATTTGTTTAAAATGTTAATCAAAAATTAAAAAAAAGTTTCATTTTATTGTTTTTTTAAACAAGATTTAGATTTAGAACAAGATTTACACAAAAGTGTAGTGTAATTGTGTAAAAATTGTGGTGGGCCCTACACTGTCTTCTGGAAGTTCTGTAAATTGGAGCAAACTTAGCTGCCATGTCAAGATTAAATATGATTACATTTTACTGCTACAATGTTTTGTATTCAGCAAAAATTAATAATTCAGAAAAAAAGAATTAAATCCCTTAGAAATGTTTAATGATCTTTAGAAGTGCACATTTCCAGGATGAAGCCAAGCTAGAATGTGTGTGAAGGGCTCATGTGGAGCAGTCATGTTGACTTGTTGTCTGTAGGTTTATGTTGCATGTTGTTTTTTGTATATGACTAAATAAATACTTAATATAAATAAAAAAATTAGGCTTTATTAAACAAGGTCACAACCAGAATCTTATATTAGATATTGTTTATCAGAACATGTATTGTGTTTAGTGCATTAGAAACACTGGGCTAGGTATGTTACATAGAATTCCATAATACCTGGAAAGAGCTATCAGTTAGCATACCTTATTTCAATGGCAGATTTTGGCTGTTTTGCAAGTATTTGATTTAAAATATTGTCATGAAATGCTCATTGGTTGATGCCACCACAATATTATATTTTTGTCTTAATATACTAATACTTTTGAATTAATGTTGAGAGATGATTTTAGCCTCCAAAATAGCGTGGTTAAGGTATCAGAAACATAAACAGGTTTGGATCTGGTTTATTAAAAAGGATTACTAGTGCTAACCAGCCAAATCTTTATCTCATACCCAAAACTAAGATAGAAATGTTTACTTTTTATACTCTTTATTGCTTTTACACATGACCTTGCACACACAAAAAGAACCACAGTGGGAACATAAACAAACAAGAACTTAAAGAACTAAATGTGAGCACACACAACACATAAAATGAAGCACAGTGACCAATCTCAGTTTTGCAAAGCAACAAGTCTTGAAGAAAGTGTCTAGAAATTGTATAAACATGAAGACTAATGTATTTTATAAAAATAAACATGTCCCATGCTTTATTATACTCTAAAATATAGGTACTATTTGTCTCTGATATATTACTACCATAAATCATAAGAAATGTGATTTATTAAAAAAACAGTTTTGAAACATCTTTGCAATGCAAGATATTAAAATGATTTTTAGCTTTATCTTTTTTTAATTTGAGCACAGAATAGTTATTATTTTAAAAGGAAATGTATGTATTTGAACTCTTGTTTAAATCCAGAATTAAAACGTCTTTCAGTTGCTATCTTGACAGTAGCTGATTCAATTATATCGAGGGAAACATGCAAAACTCCATGCAGAACAGTGAGATGTTTTAACTTCACAGTAGTAGAGTCTGTTATATGCTTGATTATAAGATCATAATCTGCAATGTCTGAAGAGGAGCCAAACTGTTTTAGACATAAGATAACAGATTATTTTATTAAAACACACAAAACTATTCTGTGTTGGGTGGTGTTCCCTCTGAGGTATGTAAAATGTGACAACCCAATACAATCTAAAAATAAATTACATTTTAAATAATGGAATCAAAGAATAATAAATTGCACTGAATTGTGGTGCTATCAAAAACCCACCCCTCTAAAATCCAAAACAATGTTGTTTTCCATTATATAGGGTAGCTGGATCATTTATGGGTAAGCATGTGACGTTTCAACTTGGACTCGGCTCAGTTACCATCCCCATTTAATTGATATTCCAGTAAATTTAAATCTGCTACATTGTCTGCCACGAGCAGCTGTTTTCCTCCACTACCTTTTTAGGTAATGTTTAAAAAAATTTATGAAAATATGTCAGTTTAGAACCTTTAGAGGTATAAATCCATAGAGTGTAAATGTGTCAATGTGAAAAGAGAGTACTTCATGTCACATCAAAATTGATAAGCAAATAGTCATTTTCCTTCTGTACCTATTCTTCAGACTTTAACAAAGTCTGTTAAAATGTTTTAGATATTTTGCCACCCCAGGACAGCTATATTTATGTTTTATATCATGTAGGTATAATGTTCCCTTCTGTAATTACAAAAATGTATTTCCATAAATATTATATAAGCCATTAATTTCAGACATAAACCCAGACACTCCCTGTCCATACCAGCCCTTCCCAAGACAGCTAGTATATGATTTAAAAATATAACTACTAAACATACACAAAAGTCCATTTTACAGTACCCTTTCTTAAAGGACGTAAGAATGAACGGCCTTCTTGATCACACAAAAATGTACAGGATCAGGTGTAATTTTTCTTTCTCCTGGGCACATACATAATATCAAAGATCCTCTGTGATTACAAGCTGAAACAAGTTTACACACTAGCAGTATATTAACAAGGACAGTAAAATATGTAAAACAATGAATGATGAAAAAGATACCAGGCAACTAACTTTCCTGTCTGCCCTATTTAGGGTACATATAGGATACATGTCATTACTTGGTGGGCAATGGTTTGATGAAGCAATTAGGATATGTTAGTGGCGGTATAGAGTTAAGGGCTTGCAATTTTATTGGAAAGGCTACTGTAGTGTCCCATTGCCTCCTCAGCAGCACGAAGAAGAAGGGTATAGTTTACAGCTACTTCCTCTACTTTACGTAAAAGCTGTAATTTTTGAGTTTCAGAGCGTACACCACTGACCAGTCGAATGAATGTTTGAGTAAGGTTGCACAGCACCTGGAAGCTAGATGTGACAGCACTTAACATTCGTAAGGGACTTTTCTCAGCATTTGCCACTCGTCTACATGATGCCCTAAACTCTTTAAAAAAAACTGCAAGTTCTTGCTTGTACTCTGCCAGTCGTGCAAGAGGAATGCGAGGTTCACCATCTATTTGGGCACTATTGGCACATTGCCTTAAAATTGAGAGTAGCTCATTGGCATCAAGGTGTGCACTTAGGAATCCACCTGGTAGTGAGAATACTTTGCCTTGCAAGGACTGTACTCTTGCCAAGCTAATTTCCAGGTTCCAAGAAGCCCGCAGATCAATGCTCTGTGTTTGGGGCTCCTCTTCTTCCTCCTCCCCACTGCAATCCTCTGCATCAAGTACCTGAAGAGTTTTACTGACTACTGGCATTGTTCTTGAGTCTAGCTGCATTCCAGGTAAGACCTGCAAAGGGATGGAATAGGACAGTTCATCTTTTTCACTACTCTCATCAGAAGTCTCACATATTCGATAACAAAAGCAAAAGGAGCAGCATTTGTCTCTGTCCTCATTATTTTCCATTGGCAATCCTAGAACCTCAGTGGTACCCTCACAACTTTCCTGAACAAGCTCCTTTTCATGAATAAAAAATATCCCCTTCTTTTTTGCATCGCCTTCTTTAGCATGTACAGGCTCCACTGGAGTTGGGAGTCTTAGTCCACTGGCTCTAACTCTTTCCATTTCTTTCTCCAGACTTTTTGCTTTCATAGTTTTGACCTCAGCATACAGGGGGGTGCTGTCATTGTGATCAATTTCCCCTATACTATATCTCCTTTGTAGTTTTTTGTATTGAGGTGCACCCATGCATTCACCCAGCAGTTCCCTTGACTCTAGGCTTGTGGACCGGATTCGAGTTGTTTTGATTTCCAATGTCTGAGGTCTTCGTAATTCTACTTTAGCATTTGAAGACTTTGGAATTACTGGGGTTGTTTTAGAGATGGCTCTTCCTCTCTGATCCATTGCAGAGCCAACTGCTGTGTCTGGGAGACGCATTCCCCTGCACATCCTCTTACAATCACAGCTGCGTCGCTGTTCTCGTGAGATCCCAGGAACTTTCTGTACAGGACTTGTGCGTAGCTGACAGGCACATTGGGCAAAGGAAAGGACAGGTGAAGATCCCTGTGGCAGGAACTCACCTTGAGATGTTTTAGGTTTTAGCAGCTCTTCCAAAAATTCTAGCTCATACTGCCTAACCTTTTGGAGCTGTGCGCGGCGCTCATCTGTCTCCCGACGCATACGTGCTGGAAAAGTGGCTGAAATTAAATTCCTAAAACTTAGGAATGGAGTACTACGCTGGGATTTGGCATTGTTATTTGCTTGCTTCTTATACTCTACTCCTGAGATAGTTGTACCCTTTTCCACACAGCTTAGGACACGTATTGGGTCTACCAGCACAGGCAAGCTATTAGTACATTTTTGTTCTTCCACAGAGACTTTACTCTGGGAGTACTCTCCCTTTGCTTCTGACATCTCTTTGTGTTCTATTTTAACAGGCATTACTGGTAAGTATGTAGTGAGAGGCAGGGTGCTAGACATACTTGCCTCAGATGTCTTGATGTCTGTACTGTCTTCGCTGCTGGCTAACTGAAGTCTGTCATGGAGATGCTCATTATCTGTCGGAGAGGATGAGTGAAACACAACCACATTTTGGGTCTGTGGGTCTTTCAGATGCACTTGTGGGCCGGGCTCTGGCTGTACTGGACATGTGCAGAATAAGTCAGCAGCTGGCAGAAAATCCTCTAAATTTGAAGGCTTAGTAGTTTCGCTTGAGACAGTCTTGTCATCTTGGCACATATTTGTCAAGCAAATCTTAACAGATGCTGTTCTATCAACAGGTAGGACAACAGGTACAGTTGTGTTGGCTGTTTCAGGGGTGGTAGCCCCAGGAAAATGTTCCTGGCCTCCTTCAGATAAATTAGAGCTCAACATTTCTTCATTTGAAGAAGGCAATTTCTCTTTGTTAACTTGGGGTGCACAATCCTGTTTGAATGCATTAAGTTCCTCAGATGTATGTGGATTTAACTCTGTCAAGCACTCTTTGACGGAATCTGTTTCAATGTTTGGTTTATTATTTTCAGTTTTTGTTTCTTTGATGCTCTTTCCCTGCTCCACATTGTTGCCAGTCGCTTGATTGGGATACACTTTCAAGGGCACAGTTTTACTTAAGATCACAGGCTTTGGTAGACACCCTCTATGAATCTGACTCATTGAAAAAGTCCCTCCGCTAATTGCTTGTGTTGTACAGCCAGGGATTGTCAAGGAGAAATCTTGCCGATTAAAAACATGTTCTTTGTTGATTTGGTGGGCAAGAAGATAAGCTTGGCTCTGATGCTGCTTCATGGCCGACACCATCTCAGACACATCAGTTAGCTCTGATGAATTTGTCTCATGTCCAGAGTCTAGGGATGATTCAGGGGTAATTGCTGCAAGCACAATTAAACCTAAAAGAGAATAAAAACAAAAGACAACCAAGATCAAAGAAAATCTAGAAGTAAGGTTGCATGTGGAAAAATAAAACTTTGGTGATCAATACCTGTGCTAGCTGTAAACTAAATTCTCTAAAACTCATTATTTATACTTTTAAGTGGGATACTTAGCAATCAAACCAGTGGTGTAGTCTACTTGGTATGCAGATATATGCCATATAGCCACTTGGAAACGTCAAGGATTTCCTTATTTACTTGAGGGAAGAGATAATGTAATATGGTTTGTGACAGAACTGTAACAATTTCATTCATAAATTCACCCTGTCTGTGTTGAAAAAAGCACTTCACTTTTCAAAAGCCTTTGGGCCTTCCATGGCCTGGATATGTCTGAACCGATTAACACAAAACAGTACAAAGTCTAGTCTTGTGTTGCTTGTACAAAATTGACATGTTGATAACAAAAAGCAGTCTTAGTAAAATAATTAGACTACACCACTGCATCAGGCAACCAATCACCAACTTAAAATGAACAACCTGATTTTACAATTTTCTTGACTTGAATTTATCCATTGATTTATTCATCATTTGTAGTAATACTTATGTGAACCTGCTGTCTGTGGTGTCTGTTGTTGATGATGTGGGTAATCCTCTGATGCAGCGAGTGCTTCTAGTGCCTGGAGGGTAGACACTAATGCATCATCTAACTCCTGAGCATGATCCTGAACCGTCCTAGTGGCCACATTGTCAATCAGTGTCACAGGAACCTTCTCTTGACCTTTAGCTGTAGCTGCTACAGATTTGATTCCTTTCTGACCCCTCTTTGGGTCATCTTCATCTGAGCTGTTATCTCGAAATCCTGGGGGTGGTGCTGCAGAAGGGGGAGGCTGCAACTTTCTTATCCCATTATTCATTTCCTCATCTTCCTCATTTCCTGGCAGTGGCAAGGCAATGAGATCAACAGCACCTCCCTCACAAGAAGCACAAGCATTATTGCACTGCTGCAAAATAAGTTTTCCAGATTCCCCAGTGTCTGACATCTGACCTTTAGCTTGGAGTTTTGCTTTGCAGGAGTCACAGAAAAACCTCCTTGCTTGTGACAGCCCTATTGTTTTTGCTCTGACCCTGAAGCTGGAGCTGTCATCTGTGGTACTGTCTTGTTCAGCCTCTGATTCAGTGCTCTTTACATTGGGGTCAGACTTTGTGTGTGAAGGACTCTGCACCTGTGAGATAAGGTTCTCATTAATGTCAAGCTGCTGATCTGCCTGTATCTGAAACTCTTGCAGCTGTTGTTGCTCTTTTAAATGGATGTGACACAAGCCAAGGTGTTGAGATTTGGGTGGTGCTAATGTCTTCTGTGTTGCTTCTTTGGATGGCCCCTCTCTCACTTCTCGACTCCCACTTAACACAGTGCCTCCAAGTCTGGAATAGGCATGGGTGCTTCTGCAATCTAAATGATAGAACTGTCTGAGTAGCTAGTAGAAGACACATGATTGATGGGAATGAGTCCCATGAGATGACAAAAAGTGAATCTGCTGAATATGGCCTTGTGGGATGTTATGGCATGTTGTTCTTGTTATTTGGCAGACCACAGGAGATGATGCATACATCCAACATAAGATTTAGTAATGATACAAATCTCAGCTTGCAGAGTGATTAAGTTTTCCAAAAGAGCATTTTAGTTTTCAGAAAAATACATATTACTTCACAAGTTATGAATTTTGCTGATTCATACGTTTTTCTTTATTTCTAAACAGAACAAAGCATTAAAACACAATCTTAACCAGATAACATGGACTGGGATGGTCCCGTAGACATACAGTGGCAAAAAACTGCCTGCATCTGTTTTTATTTTTTCTGTTATTTTGCCACTTGTAACAAAAGTAGTTTAGTTATGATATTCAATGAAAAATGATGAAAAGCAATGCAAAAGCACTGTCAGAAAATAACATGGAATGGCTTTTCTGTATTTGAGTAGTAACATTCCAAACTTTCCAACATACCTGCCTTGATCATATAAGGATGACCAGGTATCCTGCAGTAGATGGTCCTTTTAGGATCCACAAAGAGCTTGTAATAGCCAGAAATCAAACATGCAAAGTTTGATGCATCTGGCCACTCCATTAACAAGACCAGGGGCTACAATAATTAATATCATAAGAGATATTAGTATATCAGCTATTATAATCCAGTTAAAAAGGAAAACGGTAATGTAAATAAAATTTAAAAAATATTTGTATTTTCATTCATAAGCAGATTTAGTCACACCTTTGCCTCCAGAATAACAACCTCAACACGGGCTACCCCTTGATGCTCTCTGAAGAGCTGGACCTTGGCCACACGGCTAAACTCTGCTAAAACTGTTGTCAAATTGTTCTTTAGGTCGATCACATGACTGATACCATGCCTCGGCCCAACCAACAATGTTGTGGCTGACTGCTTCTCATCCTTTCAGCAGAAAAAAAATTAAAATGAATCAGAATGGAGAATGGAGAGTAACACAATTTTTCTAATAGCAAAACAATGTACAAAATGTAATCACTTGAGGATATTTTGAGGATATAGAAGTTACATGTCGAATTTCTGTTACCAGGCCAACTGTTTGAAACAGGAAGCCTCCAAATGGTGGAAGGTCATTCAAGACACAAATATACTGTAGTTTTCCTTGAAGTGGAGAAACCTGCGCAGAAACAAAGTAATATTATGAAAATTGGTTAGTTGCCCAGCAGGTTAGTTTTATCAGCAGAGGGCAAAAAAAAGCAGAGGGTCTGTTATGTTTGTAAAAATTAGTATGGAAAAAGTTATTGCACTCTAGTCTGTTGCTGCTTTGCAACAATACAAAAATAGAGAAAATCTCTATAGAAAAAGTTTATTTGAATTGCAGTCTTTCATTAGCTTACATGTTGAGGTAAAATGGTTCTATTCCTATTTTTTTAATTCTATAAAAAGAAGTTAAGTATTCTAGAAGCTGAGTGTTTGAAATATTTTTTGGGAACCAGTTATACCTTGTTACCAGTTGGTGGAGGATGCTGATATGTCTTCAACAGTTGTGAAAGAGTCTTACAGACGTTCTTCTCCTTGACGGTGGGCAACAGGGTCAAGGGAAGGAAGGGCTCCAAACCCCATTCCTTCCTACAGAAGGTGGGACAGTCTTTTAAGCATTAAGGGTAATACTACAAGGCACCTACTTGTTCAATGTGTTCTTCTATTCTTTGTTTATTTAATCAGTGGCTTTCAACTTCTTTGGGAACAAAATTAGATGTTGTTATGCTCCTATTATGGCTACCATATTGTAGACCAAGTGTTATGTGTATACTGTCAGAGTTCACATCAATGTAATAATCAGTTATTCTTAAAGCCCAAGCACTTACTCAACATGCTTGAGGGAAATTTTCTGATTGGGTCTCGCAATTGACACAGTGATAAAGATGTGAAGGGCTGCCAAACTAAGTGTCACGTCAGACTTCCAATCCACTCCAAAACGCTCTTTAATGACATCATTGCGACTCTGTGGGAATTGACAACAAATATGTTATACCAGACATTAGATCCCTTGAACTTGTGAACTTGGAAAGTAAACATTCATGACTAAATTCACCTGTATGTAGAGGTACTCAAATGCAGCAGGGTCTTTCCTCAACAAATCAGCAGGATCCTTCGGGAAGAAGCAAATTCGAAAAAGACATTTCATTCCCTGGAAGTAGGTCATGTGAACTACCTGAAGATACATGCAAAAGAGATTTTTCAATGCAACACTTGCAAATACTGTAACAATATTTGAATTTCTCAGTGTTACACAAGCTAAGCAAGTATTATTATGTAATTAATTTTTACTAGTTAAATTAAAGTATTTTTTAAAATATAAAACATTAAAAATATTGCTAAAATGTTGATCAGAATGGTTGCTAAGGATAAGACAGGCAGACAGATGCATGGATGGGCGAAGATAACTCATCAGCCATTGGTATTTACACACATGAGAGAGTGGCTGGTTCTCCTGAAGCAGATGCAGTCCATGGTTCTGAGCCAGTCCACTGGATTCCAGTACCAAAGCGAAATGCTCAATGTAGCGCAGAGAGAGGCGATCCTGCAATGATGATATCACATCCTGTGGTGACAGTGGAAAAAGGACAGTGTTCAACACTCTGTATAAAAAATAATATTTTGCTTGCTGTTTTGGGTTTCCTTAGCATGAGAAATTTAGCCATTTTATAATTTCTAAGATATTGTAGTGATACTAAATCTAGTACAAAACAACTGCAAAAGCAGTTTGTAAACTACCATTTCCATCAGTATTAAAGCATCAAATTATTTGGTGTTGAGGGGATGGTCCTGTAGCTACACAGTTTGTAAATTTGTATCACATAAAAAAAATGCGAACAGTACAAGACTGATTTTTCAAGGCATGACTTTTTCAGATGGATAACATCAGTATTGTACAATACCAAAAGCAACAATAACAGTGCAAGCACTCAGAATCCATTATGTGTGAAAAAACAATGCTTTGGCGCATTATCAATCCAGTTGCTGTTAGTATTCTTAGGGGTCTGCATAAAATGCATGTTAACAACAGTCTAGTGTGAGTGCACCAAACCAACAGCAACAACCAATTTGTTTGTCCACACTGAAAGCAGTGAATACAGTGAATATGTAGGTGCTCCCTTTCAGGAACTCGAGCTGCGTCGAATCACTATGGGAACACTACCAGCGTTTATGCTCTCTGAACAGGTGTGTCGAATCACTGATTAAGAGGCGTGACATCACAGACGGGGTGACGTCATGACCAGGAAGCCATAAAGGCACGTGCGTTGTACTGCTCGGGTTACCTTCTTTCATTCAGCGAAGCGCTCTATGTCGAATTGTCTGACGATTGTTTGTCTTTCTATGTATTTAGACCAGGGAGGGAAAGCATTTAAGTTAGAATGCCACTGGCTATGGGAAAGACAGAGTTTTTCAGAATGTGTGTTTCTCTCTGCCCGCGTTTCATTACGGGTGGGCTCTATGTGTTGTTTGCTTAGGAGCGTAGCACGCTCAGTCAGCTCTTGAGGGGGCTGCCTCCCCGCATTGTGAGCAGACAGTGGCGTGATGTTAGATCATTCGCCCGTCACTCCAGAGACCCAGGTTCGAGCATGCAGGTGCTCGTTCCCAGAGGGCTCTTTTGCAGGCCCCTTTCAGGCTCCAGGGCATCCGCATACTGAATTATATTGATGATTAGTTGAATCTATCTTCCTCCCAACATCTGGCAATTCGACATTGAGATGTCGTTCTTTCCCACATGAAAGAGCTGGGGTTCAGACTAAATCCAGAGAAGAGTGTGCTTTCTCCAGCTCAGAGAACCATCTCAATGTCATATGGGATTCCACCACAATGCGGGCACATCTTCTCCTGCTTGTGTAATTCATTTCTCTCTGCAGTATCGAGAGTCAAGCAAGGCTTGTCACTCACTGTGAAGCAGTTTCTGCAACTGCTGGGTCTGATGGCAGCTGTGTCCAGCGTCATACCTTTTGGCCTACCGTACATGAGACTCCTTTAGTGGTGGCTCAAATCCAGGGCATTCTCCCTAAGGGGAAATCCGCTTTACATGATAAAGGTCACGAACCCTGGTTCCTCTCTCAGGTTCCAGTGTTAGGAGATCTTGGTTGCCATGTTATGCTAGTGACAGATGCGTCCCTTTCTGGTTGGGGTGTGGTCATAAACAACCGCCGAGCCAAAAGTCTTTCGCTGCTAACCCGAGCAGCACAACGCACGTGCCTTTATGGCTTCCTGGTCATGACGTCACCCCGTCTGTGACGTCACGCCTCGTAATCAGTGATTCGACACACCTGTTCAGAGTGCAGAGTGCCCAAAGCGTTTCGACACAGCATCTTTTACCCTTCAGGGAACCAGGGTTACATACGTAACCTGAGACGTTTTCTCTCTCCCAAAGTGCACTGTTGTCTCTCATTCACAACTAAAGGGACTAAAGTGCATAATCAAATTACAAATGAAATAATTTTAACATTAATCAGACATGTGACTGAAGCAATTTTTCTCGTAGAATAAACTTTTACAAACTTTTATTTTTATTATTTACTATTTACTAAAGTGAAAATAATCAGTTTAAATCTGCTTCAAAATCTATTGCCGTTGTCTCTGGTTAAGATAAAACCTCTGATTAAAACGGTGCCATTAAAACGGTGCCAATCTACACTGGAGCAAAAATCTTGAATAATACTTAAACTGAAACTCAATGGAGTGAACAGTTTTTCCACTTTCATACACAGTTTAACTTGACTATAATTCTGTGTGTCATTCCTTTCAGCGCAATGGCTCAGTTTAATTTAATTAATTACTATTCTAGTGCTACTGGCCTGATGCAGATAGCTCTGCTTTCTTTTAATCATGATAGCAGTGATGTTTTAAATGGTGATTAAATAACATATCCAGATCTGTGTGTGGTATGTGAACACTTTTAACATGTTAAAGAGGTTATTCAAGTATGTGGCTCACAGTGGTGGAGTGATGCTTTACAGTCCTATTAAGTGTCCTTGTGAATTTCCCCATTTTTTTCATTGAGTTATTCACTCACCCTAACAGTAGTGCGGCTGTCAAACGTAAAGGATTTGATTTGTCCGTTTTCCAGAAACACCTTCAACACATTTGGTATTAGAAGCAGAGAGTCGTCATTAAGCATGGTCTAAAGAAAAAGTAGAAAAGAAGGGAGAGAGAGACTGTCATTAAGCCCTGGATGGAATCTTTAGTACTGTAGTCTTGAGACAACACTCTCAAGGTCAATACAGAAAATCTAATAAGTAAATCTAATAGAGGGGCAGGAAACATAGAAACACATGAGTGGACTCTAAAACTAGAAATGATAAACAAAATATCACCCCTTCAGCCACTATCAAAGAATAGTTTATTTGGATTGAGACCATTGAGAGTATGAACAAGTGGAATTAGGTATTGATCATACAGCTGTTTCTTATACATCAACATTTATTCAAGCCATTTACTCTAAAAATGTAAATGTAATTGGATAACATTCACTTGCAGTGTGTAGTTGTAGATAAAATATCCAGTTATTCAAAGCATCCTGTCTATGTTTAATAAGCAAAAAAGGTGCATTAAATAATATTTTATGTTTGCTAGCTCATTCTGCTTAAAACATGGATATTCCAATGAAACCCCCAAACCCTAAGGCTGGTCAGAGCTAATCATTTATTTCCATGTTACTAGACCTATCTCCTGCCTGAGGGACAAGATCTTCTTGTCCACCCTCTCTGATCCAGGCATAAACTGATCTTTGCTTGCTGGAGTCCAACCTTATGGGCCTATTCGTTGAGGTTTCCTGGAGGGGATGGCTAAACCACATCAGCCAACAACTGGGATGCTCCAGGGCTCAGGCCCCTTCTTCTTCTCTGATTTTCTGCTGCAAGGCTCAGGACTTTAAGTGGAAAAGTACTTTTCTAACATCATCTTGGTGTGCTCCATGACACAAAGTCACTTACCTTTACACTCGCATCTGTGAAGGTCGTCACAAAAATTAGCTTAAACACACCTTATCCAATAGCATCTAGCTAATACTAATATAGTATTTTATGTAAAAACATAATTTTGTTAAAACATTATACAATAGCAAATGTTTCCAGATGCAGTGCCATTGAATAGTTTTATTCAAATGAAGATTTTTCATCCATGAATAGTTAGTACAAATGTCTGGTCGTGTGTCTCTATATGGTGTCCATCTTGAAGTCATTGTCGTGTAAACACTTTCCCTTGTATTGTCTTGACCTTTCAGGGTTTTTATATCTTTTTATAAAGGATTAACATTATAATTACTTAGTGCACCCTTAGGTAGAGGGTGAAAATTTAGAACCATTTGAATTATTTGAAGATAAAATTACTTTTCCCAGATATTTTAATGTGACGTTGTTTTAGAAATGAAAGTTCATTACTTCAGCTGACTTTAGCGTTATATTCATTTGGACCAGGTTTCTGACAGTTGTACTTAGGTGCGTAGGTGGCATGTACTTTTACTGAGCTGTTTAATAATCTGAGGTTTACTTTTGAGGTTTACTTATAAACATGTCTTTTAAGCTCACACACAGAATGGAAACAAATAAGCGTGCATCAATCAGTTGCGATCATGTGGTGGAAGACCATGATGTGAGCAGGTTGACTAACTTTCAGTTTTACTTTCATATGTTCAACACAATCCCAACCAACGGCACATTAAGAAGTAAGGTAACATTGTGAAGTCCCATGTTGACATTTGTCTTTAAGCCTAACCCACTAATTAAATTGTAGCACTTTATAAACTGTGCTGACAGGCAAGTTTTAATAAAGAAAGCCCCACTGGGCCCAGCTGATCACACAAGCTAGATTGACACGATTAGAGGAGGCTCAGGTGAGGGTGGTTTGATCTTTACCGATTTTGGCCCTCTAGGCCTGATCAGCAAGTTTCTTCGTCCAGGAGAGCTGCACGCCCCTCCCATCGGTCCACTTTATTAAATTGATGCGACCACCACCCAAGGGTGTAGTGTTGACTCTTCTATCAGACTGTAGATATCAGACTGTATGGGACATAATCCATGGACATTGACATTAACATGGGTGCTATTGACCCATGTTCACCAAGAGGAGATGGAAGCAGTTATGCTAATGGAAGGCTACATTGAATTAATGTCTATAAACAACTGTTTTTCCCTTGATACAAATACTACCTTATTGAATTACTTCTAAGTAGGCTAGAGCTAGTAACAAGGAAACTGATGCTAAGTTCATCCAAGTATTATTTTACCCTAACATCAACTTCACAATCTGTTTTTTTTTCCAACACATGTTGTTAAGATTCCCTTTCTCAAAGCCCATCAACTGATCCAAGCCAGAAACCTAGTTTGTAGTTGCAATACTCTGACACCTGTTTTTAAATTCAAACCATAAGCAACCAAACAAACTAGAGCTCATATATTTTTTCATAAATAGAAAATCAGTTGTTTTTTTCATTGGCTTTTTAATTCAGTTTTAAACAGACAAACACTGGAATCCTTCCATTTCAACAAAGCCAAGTGTAGTCATTTTCCGAGGCCCCTGTTTTCATGTATGAAGGAGTTGGACGGTGGATAGAGGTTGAATCACAGCGGAAGTTCAACCACCTTGGATTATTACTTTAGCTTCTAAAATAGTGGAGCACATTTAAACTGAAGAGAAACCATCAGAGAAGGATGTTTTTTGTAATAAACCTGCTGTCTGATAAAATAAACAGGATCTGTGTAGTCACACTTAAATTTTAAAATAGAATTCCCTCAAAAAACATACCAACCGACATATTTAGTTTATCTTTGTACATAATTATTATAATTATTACATTATCATAAAGAGATAGTAAATTGTCATCACATAAATTACCTTTGAATCATAGCCAAATCAAAATCTGTAATTAAAATGACAACTCTTTCAGAATTAGCTTAAACACATAATTTCTGTCAGGCACATTGTTCGCAGCATGTGTTGTGTCATTTTGGCACATAAAGCTATGTTAGCACAGAGATTTGATGTTTGATCTGGCAGTTTGATGTGAGCAAAAGGTAGCAACACATACTGAGTCTGGGTCGCTGATGGACACTTTCTCAGAAAAACGGACTTTGGGGGGATTGGTTCGCAGATGAGCTTTCTTGGCTGCACTTATAAAGGCAGACTTAGGTGACTAGGGAAACAAGAAAGAGAAAGGAAAAGAGAAAGAGAAATATTGGTTAAGGCTATATACGTGCATTGTTAATGCAATAGAATTCATGCAGTGCTATGAAATTATGTGAACAAATTGGGGTAATTGATTTTAAAACCACACACACTGCTGAGCTGTAGTTTTAGTATAGTTTTCACTTATAGTTTCAAACTTGTGTACAGTGTACAGTATGCACAGTAATGTCAGTAATGTATGTCAGCCTGACAAATATACTGCAAATATGCCAATATACTGCCCTCAGAGTGTCCAATCCTTCTATCTGTTTATATAACTATTTATCTACAGTATTTAACTATTGATCTATCAAGCACCTGCTGGAAGAACTTTTCACAACACATGACCAAAACATAGCAGCCACCCATATATATTTGAGCTAAATGACATAAATAAAAATTTTCTTTACCTGTTGAGTTTGAAGCACAGTGAGAAAAATTGAGTCCTTGCACTGTCTGCAGAAAGAAAGAACATTTTGGGAACTTTCAAAATATAGAAAGTGTCCTATCTAAAATGAATTAATTTATCTGAAGGAGATACATGGAATAAAATATAAAAGGCAAAGTCAGTTACACACCCTGACAAACACTCTGGTGAAAGTAAAGGGTGTTACCTTACAAGGTCTATGACTTTCTCCCGAGCTGTGTTGCTCACAGGTTCCTGGTTGATGGCCAGGATGTGATCTCCAGGGAAAAGCTTGCCACTCGATGGTCCGTCTATAGGGGAGACATTTTACAAACTTTGTTGTTGTTTTAAGTGGCTGATAGAGCTGATTGTTCAAAAACATATGACATTGTCATTTTCTTTCCTCATCTTTTAACAACTGGCCCAAAGCTCTTGTCAGACACATTGCCTACCCGCAGAGACAGAGCGTACAACAACAGGACGTTCACTGCCTGCGATGAAACCAAAGCCGTGGTTGGGGTGGCGCTGGATGTAGACCTGTCGAGTTGAGCTAGGAGTCAGGCTACTACTGTCCATACCATCCTGACCGTCCTCTATCATTTCAGAGCTATTACATAAAAAAAAACATGGATTCCTTTAGCTCCATTAGTATTAATGACATCTCAGGTTCTCTTTATATGTAACCTGGTTCCCTGAGACAGGGAACATGATGCTGCATCATGGCGTGATGCTATGGGGAACACTTTAGGCACACCCAAGTGTACATGTGTAAAATCTGGCCTGTTTATAGGCAGGTCAAGGTCATGTGATGTAGCGTTATGTGCCACGAAGCCTTTAAAAATGGCCTGCAAAATGCATCATTCAATTCCAAGTCTAAAGGAATTCTACATCAGCCATCTCGTTCCCTGTCTAATTGAATCAGGTTACATACATAACCTTAGATTACATACATAATCCTTTCAAGGACACTTGACTTGTGCATGCCTACTACGCCTCAGAGGAGAACAGATCCACTTCTGCTGTGGTGTCTGCCAAATGGACTCCACCAGTCATTGATAGAGCCTCCATTCCCCAGGCCTCAGTCCCTGCATAACAGAATATCTGCTTCCTGATTGCCATACCCTGGGATGTACTGACAGCATCCTGGTCTCTGCCTAAAGAAGGATCTGCTGCACCAGCATGAGCAGAAGACACAAACACAGCCCTCCCTGGTGATATATGTAAGAGACCACTTGGGCATTGTCCATATAAAAAGTGAAAATGGCATGTATTTGTCAGTTATGGTTGCCCATAACCGAAATGTGATCTCTGCATTTATTCCATCCATCGTGAGGAGTAATCACACTGCAAGTCATGAACGCACACACACCCAGAGCAGTGGGCAGCTATCCCTGCAGCACCTGGGGAGTTCATTGTAGATTTTAAAGAAGCTGCAGCAACCTGGCCTTGCACTTCTTAAACACCCCCCAATTACATCTTAGCCTCACAGTATCTGTCAATTTAAAATCTATATAAATCTAGAACAAGCTAAGAACCCCACAAGTGCAACTTCTGCTTTTCCTTGGATCTGAGATCCCACGAGATTCAGCTGCTTGGCTCCCATCTAAATTATAAATTGCAGGGCAGGAGTACAGCATCTTAAGTGGTAAGATTACCTTTAAAGGCCACTCCCAAACAAAATACAACTATTGTCTGTCACCTGCCATAATATAACTTGGGCAGGGTTGTACACACACTCATATTTTACTTTTCTTTCTTTTTAAATACATGCTGCATCCCATCACTAATATTTTCTTTTCCTCTTCACACTTTGACCGGACTAATATGCAGACAAATTGGCTTCTTAAAGACAGGAGGCTAAGGACGTATTTTGCAGGCAACTTTCAAATGCTTTGTAGTATGCATAAAAAAAGGCCTAAATTTCTTGTGTTTAGACTCCACACCTAAAGCATGTTCCCTATAGCGTCAAGCGATGACACAGCAAAGAGTTTGCTTAAAAGAGAACTAGGCCATCATGCTTCACATGAGGCACATAAAATATGGATTTTTTTTATTCAAACTTCTTTATCTCTGTAACTTTTCAAACCAATTATGTCTAGTGTTCTTATATGACATTAAACAATTACTAATGTCAGACTGCACCTGTCATAATCCTCTGCATGTCCATCCTCGACCTGGGCCATCCCCTGAGAGGACAAAACCGGACTGGACGAACCACTTTAGGGGGCTCTCTCTGTTTTGTGCACATTCACCTAAATGAAAAAAATAGATGAGTAATAAGTTATAAGGGGTCATATCATTTATAATTTATAAACTTAAATAATCATCCTACTTCATCTGATTTAAAATGCAGCTGCCTGAGTTTTTTCAGGAACAAACAAGTATGACCATATTATCCTGCTTCTGTCAACACTGTACAGGCTGCATTGTATAAACTTTAGAATTCTGCCTAAAAGGCCCTGAAAGGTTTAGCTCTATAGTACCTAGGTGAGCTTTACAGTTCATTATTCATGTTCACTGTGATGAATTCCAATTGCTAATGGCCAATTGAAAATACTGAGAATTTCAAAATAAAACATTGGTGGCAGATCTTTTTCGAATTTGACACTCTTTGGAACAGCCTTCCCAGTGTTGTCTAGGATGTAGATACACTATGTCAGTTATACTAGATTAAAGACCAGCTTCTTTAATTTAGGGTACACATAGTCAGTTGGTTAAGGAGTAGGTTAGGGGCTTGTAATCAGTAGGTTTTAGGAATTAACCCCTAACGCCTGATTGCTCCCCAGGGAGCTCAACTTCTCTGAGTGTGTGTGTTCACAACTTGCACTGTGTGTTCACTCCTCACGAAGGATGGCTTAAATGCAGAGGTTACATTTTAGTTATCAGTAACCATCAACACAGAAAGGAGGCAGACACTCACACAAATCCCCAGCCCTCACCCCCAAATTCCAATCATTATGAAGTGTTTTGAAAGCCTGTTGCTGACCCACATCCAAAGCAGCATGCCAAATACATTGCACTCCCTGCAGTATGCATACCGAGACCAACTGGTCCACATCATATACCATTGCTGCTGCCCTCCATATTTCCCTCTACCACCTGGAAGATCAGGATGCTCTTTATCGACTGCAGTTCTGCCTACAACAGGTCACCCCCCATAAACTCACCCACAAACTCGGCTATCAGACATTTAGCTTAATGGAACCCAGGTAATGGTACCCATGGATCACAGACTTGTCTCCTTTGATGCTATTGCAATTTGCACATTTTCATGTTTACAGCTACTATTTTCATGAACATTTTGAAGGGATGAATATGAAGGGATGCTGCCGCCTGACCCGCAGCCTTGTAGCCCCTGCCCACCAAAGCTGAAGTATTACAATTTATAAACTTAAATAATCACCCTACTTCATCTGATTTAAAATGCAACTGCCTGAGTTTTTTCAAGAACAAACAAGTATGACCATATTATTCTGCTTCTGTCAACACTGTACAGGCTGCCTATCTGTCAACACTGTACAGGCTGCAAACATGAAAGCTGTAAACATGAAAATGTTTACAGCTACTATTTTCATGAACATTTTATTGTTTCTCTTATTGCTGTTACCCAACAAATTTCTACTATCTACTGCACTGTTGTTTTTGTATTGTTTGTATTGTTAATATGTACATATGCTTATTGTCTACACTTTATTATATTGTCTATAGTATACTAGACACTTTATTACACAGTAGACACTTCATATTATATCAAGTTAGTCATAGCTACACTTCTTATTACTCTGCTGTTATTTGTTTGTTGCATGTATGTGGCATTCAGTGTGGATGGCAAAGTAAGATTCCCTTTCAGGAACTCTAATTATGTGCACCTGGTGTGATATACCTGTGTGTGATCTGAGCCATTTAAAGAGGAAATACATGTGAGGGAGTCCTATCTTTTTCCTCAGTTAGAATAGGCATTTTTGTAGCATGACATTTACAGAAGATCTTGAAAAGACTTTTCTTCAGTTTCCATTGTTTAGTTGGATTACTTTAATCTTTCTGTATTGTTGAAATTGAGATTAAATAACCATATATTAAAAATGTTACAAAAAACCACATGCTTTCAAAGGGTGTCCTAATTTTTTCACATGACTGTAGATCTAAAGGAGGGAATTGAGACAGGCTCATCCCTATCTTGTTTCTCACCCTTCAGGTTCTCCCTTTCTATTGGTACAAAAGCACGCTTTGCAGTTTCTTCCCCCGAGAAGGGAATTACCTCCTCAACTTTATTCTACACAATTAGATGTGGAGAGTATTGAGGGACATTCTGGGTCGTCCCATTACTCAGATCTTTTAGAGGCTATTACTTGTGCAGTTGCAAAGCGAAACATTGACTGGCCCACCGATGCTCCAGCTCCAAAGCCTAGCTTATTAGACAAAAGATTTTTATCTAGTAAGTTAGCTCCCCCACGTTGCAGCCTATCCTTTTATCCCCTTTTATCCTTTTATCTCCATTTGGAAGTCTAATTCTTGGAGGAATCCTTATTCCTCTTGCCTTTTTACTCCTGCCTCTTATGTCTATGGTAATGTGGCAGGAGTTGATGAGCATGCCTATAAGTCTATGCTCTGGGTTGAGCATACGCTTGCAGGCTATCTTTCACCTGATGCGGCTACCTCACTTAAGACTCCAGCCCTGTCCTGAAAACTACTGCGTAATACTTCAGCTTTGGTGGGCAGGGGCTACAAGGCTGCGGGTCAGGCGGCAGCATCCCCTCATATTATGGGTGTGCTGCAAGCCTACCAAGCTGAGCTTTTAAAGGGGTTAGATGAAAGCGGCCAGGTCACATCTGAGGAGCTTAGGAAGACGACATTTTACTGTGTTTTTTACTGTGAGGCCCCCCGTGCAATTGGGCGGTCTACGGCAGCCCTGGTGGCCACTCTGAGACTCACCTTATCAGAGCTCAAAGAGAAGGAATAGAATTTTCCTTCTTGATGCTTCATTGGTGCCTTTGGGCATATTCGACGAAGCTGTTAATATGGTCACTGACCCTTTTGGCTCCCTGCCGGTCATTCATTACAGGGCACCGACATGTCAGCACGCTTCATGGCAATGTGGAAACTACTGCCACTACTGCTGTATCTCAATAGGTCCTGCATAGAACTAGAACTAGAACTAGATTACAGATTTTAGTCTCCCACCAGCATTCAAAGGGTCCTCCCAACACTGGTGGGCACAGCGCAGGCTCCGGTCATGGAACAAGAATTAGTTTCCCTGTTAAGGAAGGAGGCCATCGAGGTGGTCCCTCCTCAGCTGAGGCAAACAGGGCTTTACACTTTACCGCCATTTCATCTTTCAGAAGAAGGGTGGGGGTCTGCGTCCTAACTGAAGTACAGAATGCTTACAGTGAGACAGGTCATATCCCAAATGAGATCCGAGGACTGGTTTGTTACCATAGACCTAAAGGAGCCTATTTTCACATCCCCATCCGTTCCTAGCACAGGAAGTTCTTGAGGTTTGCATTTAGGGGTGAAACTTTCACCAAATGTGTGGCTCCTTTAAGGCTCCAGGGCATCCATATACTGAATTACATTGATGATTGGTTGATCCCATCTCCCTCCCAACATTTAGCAGTTTGAAATTGAGATGTCGTTCTTGCCCATATGAAAGAGCTGGGGTTTAGACTGAATCCCAAGTAGAGTGTGCTTTCTCCAGCTCAGAGATCCACCTATCTCTGTGTTATTTGGGATTCCACCACAATGCGGGCACGTTTATCTCCCGCTCATATAGATTCAATCCTTTCTGCAGTATTGAGAGTCATGCAAGGCCTGTCACACACTGTGACGCAGTTTCAACAACTGCTGGGTCTGATGGCAGCTGCATCCAATGTGATACCTTTTGGTCTACTGTACATGAGACCCCTACAGTGGTGGCCCAGAGGGAAAATCCACTTCGCATGATAAAGGTCATGAGGCGGTGGATCCATGCTTCAGACATGTGGAGGAAACTCTGGTTCCTCTCTCAGGGCCCAGTGTTGGGAGATCTTGGTTGCTGCATTATGCTAGCAACAGATGCGGGTTGGGGGTTGGGCCTTAAAGGGCTGGTTGGGGTGCGGTCATCAACGGCCGCCCAGCCCAAGGCCTTTGGAAGCCTTGCCATTTTACTGGGCATATAAATCACTTGTAAATGCATGCTGTGCTTCAGGCTCTAATATTCTTTCTCCTGGACCCGAGAGACGTCACATGTTGGTCCGCACCGACAACACGGCAGTCTCATACATAAACCACCCGGGAGGTCTGCAGTCACTCCCTCTTTGCAAATTGGTGCACCAGATCCTGGTATGGTCACAGGGGAAGCTTCGCTCACTGGGAGCGGCTTATATCCCCAGTCAATGCAATGTGGGAGCCAACATTCTGTTGAGGCAGGGGCCGAGGCCTGGAGGAATGGAGACTTCACCCCGAGGTGGTGAAGCAGATTTGGAAAATCTTTGGGCAAGCCCAAGTGGACCTGTTTGCCTCTCAGGAGACTGCGTAATGTCTGCTCTGGTTCTCTCTAGTTCACCCAGCTCCTCTTGGACTGGATGCCATGGCTCAGACATGGCCTTTATCCCTTTATGCATTTCCTCCTATTGCTTTACTTCCAGTAATTCTAAAATTCTAGAATTTGCCAGGATGTGAATTGAATTGTAATAAATTGTAAACATCTTTTCATATAACAACACTGAAGAAATGCAACTTTGCTACAATGTAAAGTAGTGAATGTACAACTTGTATAACAGTGTGCATTTAATGTCTCCTTAAAAGAACCCGATACTGGTAAGATTTGCCCCTAAAAGCGAACCTCAGGAATTTCCTGTGTGCAGGAAAGATGGGGATATGGAAATACGCATCTTACAGATCTATTGTGACAAACCAGTCCTTTGACCTGATTTGACTTACGACCTGTTTTACAGTTAGCATCTTGAACTTCAGTTTCATGACTGAGCAGTGCAGAAGACACAGATCTAAGATTGGGTGCTTTCCTTCATCTTTCTTTGGGACTATGAAGTAGTGGCTGTAATGCCCTGATTCTCTGCGTTAAGGAGGTACTAATTCAATGGCCTTCTTCATTAAGATAGTCTACTTCTTTCTGCTTGACTAGAGCCGGGCGGCTCTAAAGCAGTCGGTTTCCAACTAAACAGGATCTGGTACCCTAGTTCTATAGTATTCAGGACCCATTGTGACACATGATGCAGTGCTTTTAAAGTCTCTGATCTGAGAGAAAAGATCTGAGCCCTGTAAATATTTTTCTGCAGGGGAAACTCGATCTGTTTTGTCCCACTTTGGTCTCCATACCACATCCGCTGATTTTGGCAAATGATAAAGGGAGCCCAGATTTGAGGCTACTGTGCCCTAAAGCACTAATGGTGGCAGGGTTAACATTTTGGCCTCCAGAGGGCCTTGAGGAGGAGCGGGCGATGTTAAAACCTGTTGCCCCCCAGGTGGGGAAATTCTCTAAGGTCCTCTCTGAAGAGGTTCCTGTTCCTCTTCCGACCAGTTCCTCTTCAAAATCAAACAGTCCATAAATCCTGCTTTGATTTATCAGGCTTCGAGAAAGAGCGCCGCAACACCCGCACCCTTAACAGGGGAGAACAGGTTGCAATGCACAACTTCTGTATCTGCCTATGTGTAGCTTGTACATTGGCTGCTACTCCTGCATAACAGCATCAAAGGCAAGAGAGTGACGGAGGAGGAACCGCTGAAAGGCCTCTGCTTGTTTGTGGGCCTCCTGAAACCTGTTGATGACAGAGTCAACTGCATCGCCAATCACACCAAAAGGCACAAGCGAGGCATTGAGAAAGACAGTCTTATCTCTGGCCTTAATATCAGAAAGATTGACCCAGACATGCCTCTCTCACCAGAGCTACCATGGACTGCCCAATAGCACGAGCGGTCTCCTTAGGTCTCCCTTGCATGCATCTAAATCTTTGAGCAGGTCCACCTGATAAGCCTGCAACACACCCATGGTGTGAGAGGAAGCACCAGCCACCATGTACCCCCTCAAAAAGGCAGGGATGAAGCCTTTAAGCCTGTTCCACCCAGGGCATAACCTTATAACCACATTCAGTCATTCCAGATTCCACATTCAACCACATTCAATCATTATCATACAAGTTAGCAGTGGGGCTAAATATACATGCTGAATATGGTTTACCCAAAGATCTAGAAATCTCTAAATGGAGAACTTTAAAAAAGAGGAGGCTCCTGCGTGAAGGTGCAGGCAGGAAGCGTTCATCTAACAAACTTCTGTGTACGCCAGCCTGCTAATCGGTGGGCCAGCTGATGTTTAGCTTAGCAACCATCCTAGTAATAACCTCCACTAATGACAACAGAAAGGCAATGTAACACAGAGTGCTTCGTTGAATGAATAAAGCTAACCCAAGCAGCATTTTTTCATGTGTGTTTAATAGTTTCCTGATCATGACATCACCCCGCCTGTGATGACATGCCCCCAATTTGTGATTAGACACCTGTATCAGTGCATAAATGCTGATGCTGTTCCCATAGCATTTTGAAGCAGCTCAAGTTCCTCTGCCCTAATGAGCATCAGATGTGTTACACTCACACCCCAATCACAGAACTTGTCAAAGAGAAAAAGAAACCAAAACACCCAACACAACTCAATCCTAACAAAAAGGTGATTCATTTTGCTCCCTATTTCTGCTAGTTTATTAAAAGGATAAACCTACTAAGTTTTTAACAGATATGCAGAAACTACTGTACATAAAGCAAAACAGATAATAAAAAATACAAGTAATGTGTATAGTAAGGTATGCATGTTAATGCATGTAAAGCCAAATCATATAATGCAATTCCCAGTAGAATATTTGTAATATTTGTTCTTCAGCTTTTCAGAGTATGGGTTTAAAATCAATATATTAACGGTGTCCTACAACCGAAAAATATTGTAACATCTGACGTGAGCAACAGAAAGGCAATGTCACGACAAGAGCTTGTCTCTACTAAATTCATAACTGGAACAGCAGTAACACACACACACTCCAGCATTTACGTATAGGGCATTTTCCTGGGCCGTATTAACTATAAAATGCGGGTGCCAAAACAACAACGTCACACTCAAAACATTATAATTGGTGCGCTACAATATTATTAAGACAGTCGACTGGATATTATGAAAACATCTTCAGGATATCTGCTCACTGCAGAAATTATTTGGAGTTATGTCATCTTTTAATAATTATGGAATGTGTTTGTTTAGCCCCATTATGAATGTAATAAGCAGCCTCTGTGCTTATAAATATGCATGGCTTAAAATAACAAATAGCTTACGGAATCTAAAGTATTAAAAAAATCTGATTAAATGTTCAGTAATAGTGCTTAAATATTAAGTGCTCGCATTGGACACATACAATTAAGCCTTTCCTGGCCTTGATCTCAAAAGGGAGTAGGACAGAAAGCCTGGAGCACAACTGGACATAGTTTGGGTGAAGTGACTGCAGCCACATAACCTGCTCGCAGGTATAGAAGTACTTTGGCCAATCCGGGCACAAAGTCTAGATATGTAGGGGCCACAGAAAGGGGCTGGAGATCACCGACTCTCCTCAGAGAGGTGGTAGATAGAAGGAAGGCCACTTGCCTGGTAAATGTAGATCAGATATCTGAGAGATAGGCTCAAAAGAAGGTGCACAGAAAGCTTGAAATACTACGACCAGGTCCCAAGGAGGGAATTGGGATCATTCTCGAGGCCTCAGCCTCAGTAAACCGTGGAGGAAACATAGAACCAAAGAGGTCTACCCACTGAGGATACCTCAATAGGGATGAGGAAAGCAAAAAGCATTCCCACATAAACCTTCAGGGTGGAATGTGTCAATCCTGCCTTAAATCGTGACTACAAAAATTTCAGGACTGTACCAACAGGGCAGTCGATTGGGTCAAATTGGTGGTCTCTACACCAAGAAGTGAAAAGATCCACTTTAGGGCATACCGTTTGCTCGTAGAAGGAGCTCTAGATTGTAGGATGGTCTCAACAACCTTAGTTGATAGACCCGAAGCTAAGAGCACCCACAGGTTCCAAAGGTCTGGGCGAAGGTGGACGATAGCACCCTCTGCCTGAGACTGAAGATCCCCCCTCAAGGTGATTTTCCAAGGACCAGTTCAGGAGAGATACGAGATACGAGAACAATACTTGGCTCAGCCAGAATGAGGCTACTAAGAGCACAGATGGGAGCAGGGCAATAGGAGGGAATGCATAAAGACGTAGTCTCGGCCACACCTGAACCATGGCATTAAGTCTCTTGAGAGACGAAGAGGTCTACATCTGCTTCACCGCCTCGGGGTGAAGTCTCCATTCCCCAGGCCTCAGCCTCTGCTTTGACAGAATGTCTGCTCCTGCATCGACCAGGGATATAAGCCACTCTCAGCGAGCAAAGCTTCCCCTGTGACCAGACCAGGATTTGCTGCGCCAGTCACATCCTCAGATGAGATTTAGCCACTCTCATTCATTCCAGAAGCATTCATTCCATTTGGCCTGGAAAGCTTGCAGCATGCCCATAGTATGCAAGGATGTGGCGGCCTGATCTGCTGCCATGCACCCCCTACCCAGATTCATAAGTATGCTCATTAAACCCTATCACATTCCTATAAAATTGGTAGGCAGAACTAGAAAGGCAAAAAGAATATGGCCTATTCCATGAATTAGAGACCTCCATATGGAGGTCAGGGAAAAAAGGCAGGCTCTGGCGTGCACAGATTGCTGCTGAAAGCTTTCAATGCCCAATGCCGTTGATGAGAGGAGCTGATCTCTTTCCATAGGAGGAAGAAACTGCTGAGCGTGCTATCGTACCCAACAAAAGGGGGACCTGACAGGAGAAGAATGAGATAAGGACAAGCCCTGTCTCAATTCCCTCAATCAAGTTCATTGGTGAACCCCACAAGTGCAACTGCGGTTCCACCTCAGTGGAAGCGGAAACAACACCACGAGGGACGCCAACGAGGGCTCTAACAAAAATAGCCCATGCCTCATAATCAGTGATTCGACACCCCTGTTCAGAGTGCATAAATGCTGGTAGCGTTCCCATAGCGTTTTGACCCAGTTTGAGTTCTTGAAAGGGAACTGTCTTTAAGTTTGCATGATTAAAGTCACCGGAAATTATGAAAAAGCTGTAGGGGTTATTTGTTTGTTGTTGGTGCTGTAGTTATGAACTGTAAAAAAAAAAATGTAATAGTAACTGACATTAGGCCAGAATAAAAGCATGTCTATTCAAGTTTTATAGGGAGTAACAATAAGAATATTAACATTACAACTTTTAAAAATCATACATGTAACTCCTCTGTATTTAAGAACCAGGCCCTAAACCACATAGGGGGGTAAATTAATAACACATCGGGCTAAATTAATTATCTTTATTCATGTCTATAGATTTTAATGTATGGTGGTTTTCAAAACAGCTTAATAACAACTGTATTATTATATATTTATAAACATAGTTATGCATTAATGTCTTTCAGAATCAGTGAATTTCACGTTACAGTTTTAGTTCAGTTTCTTTGTTTTTGTTTATTTAATAAA
>JBAJNP010005222.1:0-29895 GCA_036877545.1 Yasuhikotakia modesta
AATAAGGGAGAGAGGGTGAAGAAGAAAAGCGCCGACAACCAAACCGCTCTGAGCACCGCTGCTGTACTGCTCTGGCCGAGCGCCAGCGCGGCCGCCCCTGGATTGGCTCTTTCCTTGCCTCTCCTCCTCCTAAAGTTTCCCAAAGCGCGATACTCACGCACGAGCTTTCCAGGCAGCAACCGAGCGGACTGCTGGTTTTTTTTAAGAAAAGAAGGATTTAAAATTTTAATTCACTGCAAGCCTCTTAAACAAAGCGTTTACGTTTTTAAAAGGATTTTAAAATGTCCCCACTTGCCTGGGAAAGGATAACGTGCCTTTTGTACACTTCAAACAGGACATAAGTTTTTACATGAAACGGGAAAGGAAGGCATCAGTGAACTTTCTGCAAAAAGGGCTTTCTTAGCCAGCACTGCCTGAGAGAGGAGAGGGAGTTTCTGCGTACATTTTCCAAACGGGGCTCCAACGAGAAACGTCTTTTGCGGTCGTTCTCGGATAGACTGCCAGATCTGCTCAGGCTTAAAGTGGATATACCGTAGGCGGCGGCGTGAATGCTCTGCGTTGTCCGGCGTTGGCATAGAGGGATGCCAGCATGCCCTCGCTGATTCTCTCCCATCTGCTCCTCTTCTGGCTCGCGTTCCAGCGGCTGGCTGTGTGCGTGGAGCGCGCGTCCACTCGCGAGCGCTTCAAAGTTGTCATCGCGCCGCTCATCTGCAAACGAACCTGCACGAAGGGCCAATGTCAGGACACCTGCGAGCAGGGCAACAATACGACCCTCATCGGGGAAAACGGTCAGTCCGCCGACACCCTGACCGGGCCTGGCTTCAGAGTCGGTAAGCAAAAGTTTTTTGGCCTTTTATTATTCGTTTATCGGGTAACATTCGCCTATTATTGGCTTGGCTGCTTTAACACGAGGTTAAACCTGAAGATAAACTACTTTAGTTAGTTATGTAACTATTAAAAAGCGATGTCGTGCTTTCAGTAATTCTCACTGATTCAAATAGCCTTAATGTACAAACATCTCGGTAAAATATAATGGCACGTGAAGTGGAAATGTAATAATAACCCCTTCCCTCTGTTTCTCTCTCTCTTGCCGTAATGGTTTCTGCATATTGTCTGGTTGGCAGAGCAGTTCTCGCTCTAAGCTGTATCACATTGGATGTGGTAAGGCATGGTGCCATAAAGTCTACGAGCAAGATCTGAACTACACACATGCGCATACACGTATTCTCTTTTGCCCTTAAACACACACCTTAGCGACTGTATAGTCGCATAAAGTCCATAAAACGTAAACACACACACAAACAGTCGGCGCAGGAATCGCAAGAATCAAAATTGTTTGTGTGTGTCGGTGTATGTGCGTGAGAAAGAAACCCTTCTTGCGCAGACTGGTGTACCAGTTTGTTTTTTCAAGTAAAGAAAGAATGTGTGGTGCTGATATGGTTCAAGGACTAGAAGATTGTTTGGGTACATTTAGCTGTACATATATATGTTTTAACCAGAGGTGTAATGAAAGCGGTTGTTATTTCTGCTTTCCCTCTCAGCAGATTTATTTACTGTGTGATGTCTGTCTGTCAGTTTTTCTCCTTCTCTTACTGTCTAATTTTGTATCTGTCTCAGTCTTTCTCCTCTTACTGTCTAATGTTGTCTGCTGGAGGCCCATGTGATAAGTCCAGTCCAAAAATAAATGAATATGATAAAAATAAAGGAGAAACCTATTTGACTGATGAGTAAAGGTTGCATTTATGGAAGCTTATTGGATGGAGACACACACGTCCAACAGAAACAGATAGTTTAACCGAAAGTGGAAATTGTTTCAGCCATTACTCAACTTCATGTCATTGCAAACCTGTCTGAAATTCTGCATCTAACATTGATGCAACATTGATGTAACATTGGCACACATTGACTTTCAATTATATGGACACAAAACCACTAAGACATTTCTTAAAATATCTTCTTTTGTGTTCCATGGAATAAAATGGTCAAATAGATGTGGAATGACATGAGAGTGAGTAAATGATGGAAAAGGTTTCCTTAACTTAGGGGTTTGCTGCTACTGAGTGCAGGGTCTTGTCTTGATGAGTGTGTATTAAAGCAGCCTTACGCATGTAATGATGTGGAATCTACAAACCTCAAGCAGTTTCTGTTTGGCTTATTGGTGTGAGAAATGGCTGTGGTATAAACCATGAAAGAGTTTAAATAGATCAGTGTGTCACTGAAGCTCTGTCATTGGATTTGACAGAATTAATTGAAACACATTGTAAGTTGAATAATATACATCAGAAGTGAATAATGCCTTCAAGATGGTTCTGACTTGTAAACATGTGACACACACCACAGTGTGTGTGTGTATATAACGTCTTTCTGATGTCCTGTGAGTGAAAATGTTGCTGATGTCAACAGTACAGAAACAGTACCTCTGTTATGTTTACTGACACACACCTAGTGAGTTTCTTAAATGGCTCGAAGTTTCTTTTACACACACACACACACACACACACACAGTTGTTTTTTCTGTTCCAGTGGAGATTTTTCAGAAAATTATATTTTTCTACTGAGTTTGTATTTTCTACCACCTAACCTTAACTATATTACCTATTAACTTAACCCTGACACTTTACCATTTCTGCATTGTAATAGTTTTATTAAGACTTTATTTAATATGTTTATAAAGATGTTTACCTCATGGGGTAACATTGTCAATTTGACCCTTTTTCATTGGTCTATAAATAGTTATGTGCCATAGTTTTGTCCTGACCTTTTTCTTAAGGCCTGATTCAACATGACACATATCACATTTTTTATGACTTTGTTTCTGGGGTTTCATTTTAATGCAGTCAGAGACTGTCTGGAGGATCAAGCAGCTGAGGCTACATGTCATCTTAGTTTAGAATAAAATTAAAGATATCACCACCCTGTGACCTTTCCAACTTGAGTGCATAATACTTCAGGGATGCATATCACAGAGCCAAATCAAGGCGAACATTTGTAGTTAAAAAAGAAAAAAAATTCTGACCAATCGTTGACCAATGACCAATCGTTTGCCTGGGCAAGACCCTTATTTGTCTAGGAGTGAGTCATTTGAAGCTGCATTGAAATTTTGTTTGTGTTTTGCATTAGATGGAGAAAAATCCCCAAATGTTTTCCTTTAAGAACATTGTTTGTGTCCATTTTGTGTCCCTAATTTCTCAAAGAAAAACATAAACGGCTTGGATGTCACAGGGGTGACATTTTTATTTTGGGGTGGACATATCCTTTAAGTTTCAGAATTCCACACTGACAGTTTCATGAAGCGCCTCTCTGCTTCTGTTGTTGTGTCACCCACTTTCTGTCTGTCATTGCCAGGATCTGGGTTCTGTGGTGAGAGGTGTGTAAACCCCAGACCATCCTCCACTTCAGCAAAGTGCCATAGAGTGCCCAGAATGATGCCAGCATGCCACAGCAGGACAACCCACTGCCTATTTCTGTCCTTATTTACACACACACACACGGCCTCCCTTTCACATGCAAACGCCACATATTTTCTCTTATTTTGGTGACTTCTATTTAATTCTTTATTTAGCTCACTTAGCTGTACTTAAAGCTGTAGTCTGTTGCCTTATTAGTGTTGGGCATAATGTTCGGTGGGTGCTGTGCTTTAGGTGAAGCACAAACAAAAGTAAGGGCTCTGAGGAGTCCAAGCGATTTTTCTTACGTAACTAGACACATAGGGTCTTTTGAACTAATCTGGCTTTATTGCTCTCTGGCTCACGAACGCTCTGCAGCACGGAAAATCCAGAAATCCGCAAAAGAGCTGTTTCAGAGTGGAAAATGTGTCAGAAATCCAGTCTAACATTCCAGAAGAGTGCCAATCTTTGTGTGTTTGTGGATGTGTGAGTCATTAGTCATCTAAGTTTGGTTATTAGTTGATGCATCAACCTTTGTTGGATTCTATATTGAAATTCATTTTGAACACACACACACAAACACACACACACACACACACACACACAGTCTACGTTTTTGTTTACTTGAGTCACAAAGTTATCTTGGGTTTATTCCACACACACGAGTTTGGCTAAGGACATAATTTGTCTTCATTTTTTCATTCTCCTTCTTCCCTTTTGTTTCGTTCTCTTTCAGTCTTGATCTCCCTGTTATTTTCTCTCTTTTTCCCTCTTTGTCCTTTTGGTGTTCTGCCTCTTGTCTTTGTGTGTAGATGAGAGATATTTCCCATTGTTCTTTAGAGAACAATTCTAACGAACCTCGGCTGGTTTCCCATCCACCAGATATCAGAGGAAAATGAGACTGCCGTCTTGCTAGTCAAAAACTTTGAAATTGCAGCTGGAAAGTGATAAAGGAACAATGAGTATACTTTTAAGAGAGAGTAGCTCAGACGTCTTTTTAGGGATAGTATTGAATCTCAGGCCTTTGAACAAGCATTCTGGTATACTTTGGTATACTTCTGGTATACTCTGTGCTTTTCGCTGTGAGAATAAAGGCAGTTATTTAAAGCAGAGCAGAGAAATATGGGTGTGTATTTGTTACTGGCAGCTAAGCCTTTAGTTATTCATAACCAAAACATTTAAATGCTAAGGGTAGAAAGTATTTAGCACCAGTATTCCCAGGGGGAGTTTTTATTGCCTAGAGTTAAATAAAGATCTCAACTTTATTAAAAGTGTGAACTTTGTCTCGGCTCTTTCTCCAAGCACTCAAAAAAAAACTTGATTTATAGCATCAAGTGCATTGTGCTATAAAATAAATAGGCATAGATTAGATGATTTGGTCCTTTTAGAATTTGATGTGTTCATAATTAAAGATCCCAGGTTTAATTATAGATTATCATTTGAGCACAGATTGTGACATTGTGGAGATCTCTGGAGGAGAAACATGAGATTTTTAGAATCTATTTCTCAGGACAAAAATCTAAAAAGATACATTTTTTGTGACATAATAAAAGGTAATTTTGCTTTCCAAATTGTCACTTTGTGATTGTCATTTCACACTGCATTCTAATAACAGCGTATAAAAATGCCAGGAGGTTTAAATATAACTGTTTCCATAGCATCAAAGTTCCACAGACTAATTCATATAACAGTAGGAGGCAAACAGTGGTGTCATAATGACATGACCCAGGACCAACTGTTATGTTTGGGCTTCTGTTTTTATTTAATCTGCCATTGCAGGGACCCCTTCTATTCTAGGCCTGGCACAACATTTCTGGTTTTCCCCCTTTGTTGGTTCCCAGAAACAGAGACACCAAAACAACATTTTTTAGTCAGATGAAACCTTGCAAGTCCAGTTAAACACAGCACAGGCATTTTAATAAGGCATCTCATCAAGACTGTCTTGATGATTCTAAATTTTACATGAACATGTCCCAAGAAATCATAAGTTGAAATATTTTCTGTGTGTCATTTTACTGAAACCGTGGTGTATATTATTAAAAGTTAGCATTTGTAGTGTCTGCCTGATTTTGTCTGAACTTCAGACAAAATTGTCTATAATATTTCATTCTTAATGTCCCTCATTTACTTTCTTGCTCTCCATAAATACACAAACACGTCAAACACTCATGATGACATCACATTTAACCATCTGCACTGCCTAAATTCTCACATCTGCTGGGAACACAGCACAGAACTTCTGCTGTTGCTAAGGTTACGACACATACAGGCTTCCAATGTGACAATAGGAAAAGACTTGTTTAGAATATTTGCTAGATGCCAAGTCAAGGAAGTATTCAAGAAAATATACAAGAAAACATAAACATTGGCATGACAAGAAAGTTAACTGAGCGGGTTTAATGGTTTATTTACTGTGGCTGTTAATAATAAGCTGGCGAAAGTCAAAGGTCTGAAGGTTGACAAAAGCTAAAATACATTTGCTATTTTGAAGTGCTGGTGATGACTTTGTGTTGCGAGGTAACAGCACAAATAACATTTAGGCAACTGAATTTAACTTAAATTTATGGAAAAATACAATAAGAGGATGAACACATACAACAAATGCCACAAAACACAGCTCTGTAAGATGCTTTATTTTAAGAAACAAAATTATAATATGGAACATTCTGGAGTTACGCTTTAAGTTGTTAATGTGTAATTTAGGTGGAAGGTTTGTTGTTTTTTACCAGTTTTGTTAGCAACTGTGTTAACAGGTGTGTTAGTTGGCATGCTAGCTGTAGCGCTAATCAAAGAAGACATTTTTTTCTCAAGGTTAAACATCATAACATAAATGAACTTCCAACAGTACCACAACACAATAGCACAGGTACGACAACATACCAAGATTTTTGAAAGTTGAGTATTTATATGCTAGGAATAAAGAATCAAAAGCACGTCACTGCCAAGAGTACAAACCAAAGAGTCAAAAAAGTTACCAAAAATATTGACCTAAGAGTTAAAAGAGCCAGGAGTACTAAGCAAAGATTTTAAAGATTATGAGTAATGACTGCGTAAAGAGTGCGCACACACACACACACACACACACACACTTGTGTAGGTGTTTAAACCTTGTAATTTGAAGTTGAATAACCATACAGGTCATGCATTCATGAAGAGAATTCATCTGTGTGAGACAGTGGGTGTGTGTAAATAAGGGCATGTTGAGCTGCACTGTCCATTATTATCATTTTTTCTTTGAGTCACAGTTTGCTACACATAGAGAAGTATGTATTTCTCTTTTAGCATATTTTATGTATTTGCCTTTTCTATTTTCCTAAACATTGTTTTCCTGTCTTTTTCCCCACTTTAATGTGTTTGGCTTCTGATGTCTTGAAACGTGACAGAAAATGCCAAAACAAAATGAAACATCTGGGCAGTTGCGTGATCACACCAGGGCAACCTCTAAAAAAATGTTTTCTTACAAGCAGGAAGAATGGTCACAAAATGCCCAGTGTAAATAATTAATAAAAACATCAGTGGTTTGTGGTTATGTCATGAGTCTTTCTGCCCAGCAGAGCTAGTGCTGTTTGTGTATGTGTCTGAGCTTGCTGGCCTTTGAGCCAGGGTATCTGAGGAATGCAAGTTTCTTTGCTTCCACACCACGGTACCAATGATACTGTACCACTGTACACTGTTCTCTTTCTCACTTGCTCTTCACACACACACACCGAATGGTCCAGTTCCCGCTCAGCCGCTGCTGCATTATGGGAAACAGTTCACTTTTTTGGCATCTAAAACACATGTGTAAATGTTTTAAACAGTCTCATTTTTTTTTCTTTTCCACTATCTGTCATTTACTCAGTTATTTCTTTTTCTCCTGCTTTCAAAAATCTATGGAAGATTTCAAAAGGTTGTTTTCTTATATTGGGAAAATACTTCTTTGCCAGTAGTTTGGTGTGTAATTGGAAAAGTTCTGAGAAAGTGTTAAAGTTGTGTTTTTGTGTATTTGTCTGGGAGTGTGTGTATTAGTGTAGAAAGCCCTGAAGACTACTTTTTTTCCTATCTCTGGGCTTACAAATAGTTTTTTTTGGGTAGGACACAAGGTGCACTTGGAAATTTTGTCTATAATGCTGTCATTTCAATAGCCTAATAAAACAAATTTATTTTACATGTTGAAAGTCGTCTCGGGGGGCTGACATGTTGAGATCACTTTACCAACCAGACCTGTAGACTTGTAGACCTCGCAGATCTTGGTATCGTGAGAAGTCTGAGTACAGTTAAATTTCTTTATAAACTACAGGGAGAGACTGGGCTGTTTTTCTTAGGCGAGAAATCAAAGTAAAAAGTTTCAATTTTTTCTTATCAGGAAATCATCAGTTCTAGGGTTTACAAATCTAACAGACTAGCAGAATGTGGAAGAAAACTCAGTAAAACATTTTAAGTGTTCGCTAGAATATTCTAATAAAGAAATTTCCCAATCCAAAATTCAAGAACTTTAATAACCTTTATCCAACTTCTGTAGCAGCTGTCTCTGCTCTCTGTGGTTTAATACTAATGTGTGAAAAGGCTGGTATACAATAATAAGCCGGTTAAATACTGTGATTTTCAGACAGGCAGTGGATTAGACGAGCACAGCAGACACACCCCAACTAAGCCTCTGAAAATCATCACACAGACTGTGCTATCATACTCACTCCACCCTTCACACGCGCATATTTGTTTTACTATTATTGAGGGCATCTCATTAACTTCAACCATTTTCATACCAGGCTAATGAAATTTTCTATTTCCTGTCCCTTTTTAATAGTTATTAACACCTAGAATGTCACAATTTGGACGAGTAAATACAAGCTATTTTTGTGAGGACAAACTTTTGGCCCTTACAAAAATTGTCAAAACACATACACACATAAAAATATTGGCTCTGTTAAATCCATTAGCAATCTCTTTGGCCCGGACAAAGATCACTCCTTTCGATTCCTCTGAAATCATCCACACAAACATTTTGTAAGAATTTATCTTTCAGTTGTAAGTAAATATTTCATAGACAGGAAGAAAAACTAGACTGAGGTGATTTACAGTTTGTTGCACTCACACACTAGAATTTAGGTTTCAGTAGGTTTGAGATTTGCTGTGATAGTCCCACATTACCTGAGAACTCAGCATTGCTGAAGAAAGTCACGTGTGCCAGTTAATGTTGTATTGAAGTCTTAAGCTGTATTTTGGAAACCACTGTCTGTCTGGATTACTGCAATTAACTCAAGCATGCAAAGACACACGGAGGCATTCCTACACATGAAGAGAGACTTGTACACACAGTCACGCACAAACAAATAAAGCAAGAAACAGACAGTCATACA
Organism: Yasuhikotakia modesta; assembly: GCA_036877545.1. Lineage (NCBI taxonomy): Eukaryota > Metazoa > Chordata > Actinopteri > Cypriniformes > Botiidae > Yasuhikotakia > Yasuhikotakia modesta. The sequence goes on from JBAJNP010005222.1 coordinate 8,726, forward strand.
TACATATTATTTTCTGCTTTTTATTTTCTTATTTGTTGGCTTCAGGTGTTACAAAGTCTCTCTATTTTATGCAGTTGACATGGAAAGAGTATATTAGAATTCTTACATAAGGCAGCAATTACTTTCATGCTTTTAGATACAATAACTCACCTTTAAATGTACATTCTGTCGTCATTTACACATCCTCACATCACTGGAAAGGAAATGGAAAGAAAAATTATCAGAGAGACGCACACATTTTCTTGCTGACCCTCTTGAGTTCATTACTATGCATTATAGTGAGCCGTAATGTACACTGTATGGTCCCAGTCACATGTTTATAAAACATCCACTTTTGTGTTGTGAAGATAACATTTATTTGGGTTTAGAATGACAGGAGAGTGGTTAAATAATGACAGAGTTTTGGGTGAACTGTCTCTTTAAATCAGTGAGAGTGTGTGTGGGTGGTAGTCGTAAGCACACAGACGGACTCAGGCCAGCTATACAGCTATAATTGTTTCCGTGTGTCCTCCTCATGAAGCTACAAGACAAGGCCAGCCACAGACTGCTACTGCCAGACTGATCATACAAACAGACACACAAGATCATGCTCTAGAGTGCATTTGTCTTCTCTGTAATATCTCCTGCTGAACAGTGAGGATATAAAGAATTCAGCAAGTTCGTTTTTTCAGCTTTGTTCTCAGAATCTTTGCTGTTTAAAGTACAAACAGTAGAGGAATAATATTCAGCTTGTTGGCTAATCAACTAAGACTTGCTTTTCTTGATAAAAATGATGGGAATGTTGGGAAATGCTTTTTAAACAGTATTTTTAAAGTTTTTGTCACTAAATGTCTTTAAATGTCTTTCATTTTACAAACCAGGAGCTTTTGTTGTAGGAACGTCTGTGAGAATCATTTAAAAATGCAAAGTAAAAAAATTAGGACCTTGATGTTACATCAATACATAGATGTTTTAAAAGCTGCAGTATACATTGACACTGATAGCATGTGATTTGGTGGATCAAAAAGAACAAGACTTGATCTGTCAGGGCTTAGTATGCAACACTGCCAAAATATATTGCATATTTAACAACAATTGTATTGTCACAGCTGTGGCAATAGTTGCAGACAGTAGTTTCATTAGTAATATGAAATATTTGATACTTTCCAGGCTTGCTGTTATTGCTACCTATTGAAATAATCAGCTGTAATGAAACTTTACTTTCGCTCTCGGCTGCCTTTTAGCAACTGCTAAATAATTTAAAGAGAAGATTGTTAGAGAAGAAAGTAGAAAAACAAACAGACACTGGATTTTCCCATCTGAAACCACCATGAGCTGTTATTGAATGTTACTTGTGCCAGTGTTCCAAAATAACCTGGTTAAGCCTGGCTTGATATTTCAGCCCACATAACAGAGTTCTAACCACAGCACAGTATAAATCAGATAGCCTGACTCCATGTTTAAACTGATTTTGTGACAGTAAAATATGATCAATGCGGACTGCGAAAGCATCTGCTTTCATAAAGAATAGGTTTGTACAGATGTGTTATGTATTTATTCTCTGTTGTTCTGATCTGAGAGTATATATGTGTGTAAGGCAATGTATGTATGTTCCATTGTTTATAGTTACGGAGTGTGAAATGTGAAACAGTAGCGTGTTCTTAATCATTGATGTCTTTAACCTTACTGTGTTTTCAGTGGTGTGTCCTCTTACCTGTATGAATGGAGGAGTGTGTAGTACTCGCACACACTGTCTCTGCCCACCAGACTTCACGGGGCGTCTCTGCCAGTTCCCACTGCGAACACAAGCTTCTCGAGGAAACAAGCAACCTGTCTATACCCTACAGGTGACAATTTCATTCGGCTTACAATATTGTGTTTGTGTTTATTTACCTTTGACATGAACATCAATATTAATTCAGTTGTTATGGGACTCCAAAAATCCTGCAGCTACTGCCCTGCTTGGACAATTCAAATATTTTGCCATTTGCCATTTTAATATTTAACAAATGGTACAGACTTAATAAAAGTCTGTCATATATAGAACAAATATATCTAATGCAATAGTTGATCATCTCAAATGATGATAAAACAACTTGAAATCTGACTAAAACAAATCTGACTGTTTTATTCCAACATTCATTTCATTAAACAAATTAGTTTACAGTTATTTATTTAGACTATAGAAAACTAAATGGCTTTAATAAGTTTTATTTATAGTTTAATCTTCATTCCATTCAAATCAGTATCGCATATTTTGACAGATATATTCTGTTGGATCAGTTGTGATGATGTTCAGCAGGATGTATATTATAAAAGATCTGATTTAGAGTCTGATTAACCCTCCAGATGATGCCTGATTCCCAGGGCGTGTCTGATCAGAGCGGCACAGGTGGGCGACAGCACCTGGCACAGACTCACTCTGTGTTTACTCTGCCTTTGACGCAGGGTGGAGGGCATCACTCCTCTGAAGGTTATCTGTGCACACAGCATTTTCACTGTGTTGTTCTAATGTGTCAGTGTTATTATTTTATACTTTTTTATGTGTAAAAAATCTGTCCATCTATCCAGTGCAGGTCAATGTCCGTGTTCTCCATACACCAGACACCTCAGTTGTCATTCATCCCCTTGACCAATCAGAGAACAAGCCTCACACTCCCAAGACTGTTACCCGCCTTCTGCCACAGACACATAAACCAAAGGGGAGGTGCTTTCAGGAAACCACACCCAAACAGGCTGTGGGTGACATAAGTGGATAATACAAATAATATGATGTGTGCATGGATTTCATTTCTAATTTTAGAAAATACTGTAATGCTCATTTTCTCTTTGTAGTGTACTAGTAACCCTCTTCCTGGTCTGACCAATCAAGAAGACTGCTGTGGCAGCGTGGGCAATTCGTGGGGCCAAAATAAATGTTACAAATGCCCTTTATTACCTCGTGAGTACAATTTATAAATACAACATATCCATTACATCTTTAGTTCTATGAAAAACAGTCAGCATGAACACTGCATGACAATTCATTCACATTCTTCATCTTTAAAGACCCTAATACAGGTGACTACTGTCCAATATCTAACTACTGATACAACTACCAACATCCAATGATAATAGGAAAATATAATCCTGTTGCCAAGTAAATTAATAGAACACTTCAGAAATCTGCACAAAGACTCCTGATTGGACGAAAATGTATATTGCTTTTGAAACTATAAGATATGCTATGATATATATATATACTATGTGGGTTATAAGGTTAGACCAAAAACAGCCTTAAGCTGCTTTTCTAGACAGCAAAGTGATGCCTGGCAAAGTGAACCGTTTGTTCTCTTATACTGCAGCTCTCTGATGTCTGTGATCTAAAACACTTTCAGTAATTTAGCTTGTCTCACAAAGATGCTTTTACAGCCACATAATAAGACTAAAGTGTGTGTTGAAAGCCAAAGACAGCCCTTACTCATAAAGTATTCTTTAAATAAAATCACTCAGAACGTGTCATTTATTCCTAACCAGTCACAGCTCAACTCACTGTCCTACCACTTGATTTATTTTTATTTTTGTCGTTTTTTTCTTAGAAATTTACCCTGTCGTTGCTTTACTGGTGGGAAATGTGTCATCACGGTCTCTGAGTTCAATATAGGCTAGAAGAAAAATTTTCTTTTTCCACTACTGTTTTTTTCTGGTGATCATCCATTTTATTTGTCAGAGCTGAGGCAGACAGTGACGGTGTGCCTTTAAACTCTTGGCCAGATGAACGGATCCGTGTGTAAGCGGATGTGTGTTAGAACAAGCGCTCACGTCCTAGTGTGTGCGTATGTCTGCGAGTGTCTTCGTGCCTTAGCAACATCACCATATTTTCCTATGACACACCCTTTGCAGTAGGAGACAAAAGTGAAGGATGGAAAAAAAGGATTAAAAAAATGTTGGCTTTGGCTAAAACTTCTCTGGAAAGTCACTCTGTTCTCACATGTTCTTATACAGGGGAGAAAATATCAGCTTCAGTTCCCACTGCGGCCCTTTTCTCTCTTTCACACACACACACACACACACACACACACACATACACACACCACATCATTTATACACATCACAAGACCAGTTTCTCTCTCTTGAGTGTCTATTTTTGTTTACCCTTATTAACTTTTGTTTAATTGGTTTGATGTTGAACCATCCAAAGGTGTAGATTACAAACACTATAAGCTGATTTGTTAAAAAACACATTTATATTTCCAGGTTTGATATCACACATATGATGCTTATAATGTCATTAAATAGCCACTCAAACTGTAATCTGTTTCACAAAGCAGTTTCAGAAAACTGGGCCTATAGTGCAACACTATGACTAATTCACTACTGTTGTTGTAATGACAGAATACTATTTTTTAGCTGAACTATCGCTTTACTGAAACCACCAAATATTCTGTGGTGTTTTTTTTCAGATGCTGGAAAACACCAAACTATAGTAGAGGACCTTGGCTCCACATGCCCATATGGATATAAAAGACTCAACAGTACTCATTGCCAAGGTAATGTATTTAAACAAACTGTACATAAGATGGTTGTAATTACATTTACAAATCCATAAGCATTAAAAGGATCTCACATTGCATTTTCCTACTTAATCTTCTCCTGTTCTGTTTAGTGAACATAACTAAAGCTTGAGAAAGCCAGCAGTCACATGTCACATAGACAAAGGTCATACTTTTGTTTACACTTTTTATTTCTTTGAATTTTTTTATTTAAAGTCCAAGTGGTTCTATTTTGTATTGTGAAGACAGACATCAGAAGATAGGAGTTCTGACACTGATCGTTTTAAGAATAATTGGAGCTTGCTGTGCTTTTACAATATCAATGAACAGCAAATGATTTCAGAACGAGAGAGACTTACAGAAGTCAAAGCTTTCTTGCCAGTTAGGAGAAGATTTGATTAAAATGAATGAAGGGAACTTGAATAGATTCAGATTCAGGATAACAGTACAAGGAAGATATGAAATCAGATTATTTCAAAGAGAGCTCCATTCATGACTCTCTTGGCCTTTTTAAAATAACCACTGAAGGAGAAACTAGACTGCGGAACGGCAGGCAAATAAATTGTACATTGTGCACGATGACTAAGAATAACTGTCAAGTTTTACTGCAAGCAGATGCTTCAGTCCTTTGATATGATACATGCTCTTCTCAGTTAAAACATTTCTCAAATGCAGGCAGGAATGGCTAAAGAACATCCTATCTTCAAATAATGGGTGTAGACAGAAACACCAGTTCCTGGTTATAGGAAAATCAGGGGTTGTTTTCATAAGCACGTCGCAATAGGCCTTTACAGCAGCTGTTGGACAGAGTGCTGAAACAAGATCTACATTTACGCTTTGTGAAGAATTCATCAAAGGAATTCTGGGCAGATTTTGGACAGGTCGCTGTGCCGCGGTATGTTGAGAATGATGATCTCAAAAGCTTTGTAGCTAATAGAACTTATGCCATCTGAAAAGCTACTTTGCCATAGCTGAGGTAGCTGAGGTGTGCCAATACCTCTAACAGAACAGATCTTCCCTCCAAAAACTGCATAAGAAACTGAATAAGAAAGAAAGTACATGGCCAAGGAGACCAGAGATAAAGATTGTGAATGACTGTGTAAAGAATTGTGCTTCAGAAAAGAGCAATACTTGGATAAATACACCTCACATTGTTTAGGGTGGTAACAGACCAAACGTGCATTTGCTTGAATGTTACGACTGATAGACGAGCTCCAAAATCTGTTGAGTAAGACAACCTATATTAGCCATTAATCAGCATTGGTGTAATCCAATACAGTTGAATTTTTTAGCTTCCAGACTGAGTGCATGAGGTGAAACTTGAAGCAGAGCTCTGCAGACAGACTTTTGGCCCAAACAGAAATCAAATGGATTTTTGACATTTTTAATACCTCAGGATAACAGTCAGTCTTTGTTCTAGTGTAAGATACAGGCCGCTATCACTGACTTTTTAAGACAATAGAAGAATGATGCTGTAGGAGCGTCAGAAAGTTCAGAAATTGGAAAAGAAACCTTTTTTTTCTTGGAAACACTTTTTCATTGTTAAAAATCATGGATGATGGGAAAACCATTAACACCGTCACTGACTGCAGCAGAATTACTTAACGGCCCTAAAAAGTGGCAGCTGGAAAATCAGTTACAAAACTGTAGCGGTGACAAGTGAAGAGAAAGTCATTTGAGAACTATATGAACTTAAAAACTTTACTAACCTGTGTTGGGTCATGACCCTCAACATTTTACATAGTCATGATTTAAAGTTAACTATTTGTGTGTTGTTTCTCCCTGTCCGTTTATGTTCTATGTTGGTAGACATAAATGAATGTATGATGCAGGGAATATGTCAGAATGGAGAGTGTTTAAATACACAAGGAAGTTTCCGGTGCACCTGCAAACCTGGATATGTACTAACAGAAGGGACGCGTTGTGTAGGTGAGACAGTTCATGCATATGTTTGGAATTAGTATATTACTTTCTTTCATCACAAAGCTAAAAATTAATATTATCTGGGTCACAACATGGAGATAAGGCAGTTAATATGAGCCCAGCATACATCAGAACGCATTCAGTTCTGTTGAGCACATGGTTCTGTTTAAAAAGCCCAAAAGATGGTTGGTAAAATGCCACGAGTACATTTTTGCAAGTTCCAGACAAAGAATGCTGAAATGCTACCTTGATGCTAAAATCTGTATCCATATATGTATATAAACACATTGCATTATTGTTATTGCAAGTTTTATTGCTCTCATAAAATGTATATTAGTAATACTAATAGGGTTGTAATTGGTTTTGAATATAAAGTTGACTGAACTGATACCTGCAACACATCTAAATAAATGAACATGAAGACATGCCTTTCCATACTACGAAAACTATGAAAATTGCCCTGAGAAACAAGAAAAAACAGGAATATAATATGTATTTGCAATAAGGAAATCTGAAATACCTAAGAATTGCGTATTGCCAAGAAAAAAGGTAAAACGAACAAGTTGTAAAATAGTAAAGTCTTTAAGACTGTAGTTGGATCATTATATTTAAAGCAATATTAACAAAACCCTAATAAGCAAGCCGACAGGGCAACAATGGACTCCAATGAACTGGTGCAGATTTAACACTGATTCTTTTGGCACAAAAAATGAATGTATTTTTTATCTCACAGCAAATGTTGAGGAGGGTCTCTGCTTCCGTATGGTTGCCGAATCAGGAAAATGTGAGCACGCACTCCCAAAACGTCTTACCCGAGAGATATGCTGCTGCACTGTGGGAAAAGCCTGGGGCAGCAACTGTCAGAGGTGCCCAGAGGACGGCACAGGTGAGTGTGCTGTACCTGTGTGAAAGACCACACTGTGTACATACATCTGTAACTTGACTCTGGACAATTACTGTGTATGTCTCTTTCCACATCTGTCTAATGCTTTTCTTTCATTTATTCTCCCATCAGCTTTGTTTAAAAAAATCTGTCCAGCCGGGAAGGGAATGTATATCCTTCCTTTTCGTAGCACCCTGTCCATTCAGCCCTTCCAGACCAACATTGAACACAATGTCAAAACAGAGACCGGTACAAACTCATATAACTTACTAATCCGATTTAAAGACACGTTAATGTTTTAAGTCTTATTGACTTTTCGCTTTTATTTATATATTAATTTTATGCATTTTATGTTTGTGTTTCAGAGTTCAGGCACCCGGTAAGATTGAAAATTCCAGTTTTCAGTCTGATAATTTTCAGTCTTTTTCAATGCTAAATACTAGAGATAAAATTCCTCCATTTTGTACAGTACAGTACAGTACTTCAAATTCATTTTACCACCATGTCAACAGGAAGTGCCCATCCAAAAGACCACACCCCCTCAGCCTTCACCAATAAGCACGCATGGTCGTCGAATCCCAAGTAACTTCATTTTTTAATTCTTCTGTCTGTCTAACTTGTCATAATTCAAGACAATTAGGAAACTGTGTATTTCTGTAGCATAACATGTAGCGCATGGCTATATTATGAGGGTCATGGTATGATTCACAGGTAATGGATGTAAGGTGTGGTTGTAATGTGCTGTAAATCGTTTCCCGCTTATTTTGAAAGTGTGTCATGTTTCCCGCTTATTTCCTCTGTCTGCCATTTTATCTCTAATTCTCTAATCAGTCATAAGGCCCAAGCCAACCGCTCCTCCAATTTTGCCATTTCCCCCTGAGAGTGACACCTCCTCTTTTGAATGGACCCCAACACAAGTCTCACGTGAGTACCATGAAGCCTCCGTTAACTATTAACTGATGGTTAACTGTAAAATTTTACAGTATCTTTACAAGATTGTGTATGAAGTGTGTGATAGCGTTGATGCGTTCATATGGGTTTATGCACATTATGGTTTTCTTTATTTATGCCGATGTTATGTGTGTTTGTGTATAACAGCTGTGGATGACTGCAAAATAGGCAGGAATATATGTGGTCACGGAGAGTGTGTGAATACACACAACGGTTTCACGTGTCACTGTTACCCTGGATACCAGCCACATGCAGATGAAAAGAGTTGTGTGGGTAAGTATATTTTTTACATTTGTATAAATTTCCATATTTTCACGGTGCTAAAATATTCATAAATAAGAAAACGGCACATAAACACTATAATTGAAATGACAGTATAATTAAAAATTACTGTGATTAAAAAAATATTCTTTAAAAATCAATTGACAGGAAATTCAAATTGCGATCTGTTAAATACAATAATTTGAATAATTTGCCAGTTCAACATTTAAGTTTTCTTTTTAATAATCTACACATGGGATGTTGGCTTATTAAGCTTTACTTTTTAATGTAACTAACATGCTACTTTCTACACAAAGTCATAGTGTATCAACAGACTTAGACTCACTTCTTCTCTGCAGATGAGGATGAATGTGAGTCGGAGCCGTGCGGCAGAGGTGTCTGCATTAACACTGTGGGTTCCTACCGATGCAACTGTCACACTGGTTTCAGGTTCCAGCCACAAAATGGAAAGCGCAGATGTGTTGGTGAGTGTCCAGTGGAGTTATATATTATTCAGCTATTCAGATGCCGTGGATTGAGATTGGTCACAGACGACTAACATATTCATGGATGTTTTCAGATATAAATGAGTGTTTAAAACCTGATATCTGTGGAGTTGAAGGGCATTGCACTAATTTACAAGGTTCCTATAAGTGTGAGTGTCTGCTAGGCTTCAAAAGCAAATCCCGCAGACAGCCTCTCTGTGAAGGTGAGGACATTCACATAAAGACACAAACATACATGTTTTTATTGACTCCTCACTATTTTATTGACTGTTATTGCTTTTGCTTGCCCCCCTGAAGACATTAATGAATGTTTGGACCCAAGCACCTGTCCTGAGGAACAGTGTGAGAATACGATTGGATCTTATGAGTGTATACCCTGCCAATCAGGATACCAGGCACAAGGAGGAGTGTGTTACGGTCTGACAACACAAACACACACACACATATTGGGATTACATCTGTCACCCTGTTTTCTAAACAACCGACTAGATGTTTTGTATGTAGATCCTAGTTTAACAGATAACGAATGTGGGAAGTAAATTTGTCAATGAGGTAATTTTAGAAGGGTTGTCTAAGTCTGGGTCTCTCTATCAGACGTCAATGAATGTCAGAAGCGCGGCGTGTGTCTGAACGGCCGCTGTGAGAACTTGCCAGGATCGTATCGGTGTCTCTGTAATGAGGGATTCCTGCCAGAGGCTGACAGCAAAGGCTGTAGAGGTCAGAGGCACGCAGCCAACACAACAAAATGGCATCATGTCATAAATGCGTCATGTCATAAATAGCACTGCCCTTCTGAACTTGCTTTTCCTTTGATTTTGCTTTTATTTCACTTGTGTGTATTTCATTTGGGATGGTTATGTGTCTGTTATGTCTCTCCAGACATTAATGAGTGCCAGGATAACCGCCTTTGTGCTAATGGTCACTGCATCAACACTGAGGGATCATTCCGGTGTCAGTGTTACTCTGGTTACCAGCCTACACAAGAGGGAAGCCACTGTGAAGGTCAGTTAATGATGACCAATGCAACATTCTGAGACTCAATGATCATCTATACAGTTATGCTATAAGAGATTATTCTATAGGGTGTATATACTCTAACCCTTTTAGTTTTAACAATGTTTACATTATAGCATGGTGCTTCTTAACAGCATCTTAGCTGTTATTATATATTGTGTGTTGTAGCATAGCCGAGCTAAAGCTTTTGTTCAATGAAAATGGTATTGTCCAATAAAATGATATTGGTCAATTGGTCAATAAAATTGTATTGACGAATCAGCATCCAGGATCGTCTGAAACTATCACTTTACACAATATAATCTGTAATATTTGTAATACTTTAAGATTTATAATGTTGTATAATTATATGCTGTTAAATGTACGTTGTGTGTACAATGTTCCAATAATTTAGATCATTTGTAAATCATTCAATACTATTACTTGTTTTTTATTTATTTAGATATCAACGAGTGTGAGCGAGCGTCTAATTGCCAGCGAGGGCGCTGCATCAACACCATGGGCTCATATCGCTGTGAATGCCAAAAAGGTTATATGCTGGTCAGTGGACGCAGATGCCAAGGTACATATACACACAAATGTAAACAGTCAGGTTTGTTTTACTATAATAATGGGGACATCTTAAAGACTTGCAGTGATTTAAGGGGCTAATGATATTTTCTCTTCTCTAAACCTAATCTACAAGTAAAAGTTTCTGTGACTATGACTACCATCTAAAATTACCACCTAAATCCTCACAATTTGCTTTTTCTTTTTTAAAACGTATATATCAAAACCCGTGCACACACAGTATACAGAAACAGAGATTTCTCATATTTTGCATCATTCAGTTTCTCATTCCAGCTTTCTGTCCTTTAGTTGACCTTCTCTCTCTCTCTCTCAGACATAGATGAGTGTGCAGTGGACACGAGTCTGTGTCAGCCTCATGGCGTATGTGAAAACAGACAGGGCGGATATGTTTGCGTTTGCAATGATGGTTTCATGCTATCTGAGGACAAACACAGCTGTGAGGGTAAGAGTTGAGGAATTTGTTCACTGAAGTGCCTAACAAGTGTGTTTTTGGTTTAAATGAAATTGCTTTGTCTTGCAGCAGCCTTATTTAAAGGGGTTTTTCCATTAGTTTTTCCATCTATTTTTCCACACAGAGGTTGAGCTGAATTTGAACAATAAGAAGGAATGCTATCTAAATCTAGATGACACAGTGTTCTGTGACAGCGTCCTGGCAACCAACGTTACCAAGCAGGAGTGCTGTTGTTCTATCGGTGTGGGATGGGGGGATCACTGTGAAATCTACCCTTGTCCTGTCTTTCACTCAGGTTAGAAATAAAAGCATGCATTTAAGAAAGAAAGGGCGATTGGTGCATCATTGAATGGAGGAATAGATGTATAGGTGTTTGTTTGATGTTGTCTTGATGTTGGGTGCATCATTATATGGATTAATAGATGTATAGGTGTTTGATTGCTGTTGTCTTGATGTTGTTTGTAGCGGAATATCATTCCCTCTGTCCAGTTGGAAGAGGATTTTACCATGACGAGGGAAAGATAGAATATGGATTACCAATGCACAGAGGTACATGTGAACACATGTTTGCACACATACACACTTTCTTTATGAAACAATAAACATATAAACCTTTCTTTCTTACTTTTGTTTTTGTAGATATTGATGAGTGTGTCTTGTTTTCAAACGAGATCTGTAAGGAGGGACGCTGTATGAACACACAGCCTGGCTTTGAGTGCTACTGCCAACAGGGATTCTATTATGACAGCAATCTGCTGGAATGTATTGGTAAAGTCACATTCATGCCTGTTCAGACAGTGTATACACACCGAAACAAGACTGTATTGTTGATATTAAATATGTATTTTAATAAGACTTTCTAGTGTGATACGAAGCACACAAATTACCCACAAGTACTTGTACTTGAATAAGATCATTCAGACATTCAGTTTGTGCAATGCTTTTATTTGTTTAAAATAATATGTAATGATTTTCCTTTAATACTTTTAATACATTTGCATCTGGGTTTTATTCATTTTAATTCATTTTATAATGTTATTTATACATATCAGTGTACCAGATTCATCTCGAGAGAAACATCTTGAGAGAAAAAGAAACATCTATTTATTTAACACAAACACATAAAATAAGTTCACAAGTAGTTTTATTTAAAATGCCTTGTTGTTGTAAACTTTACAGCCAGAAATTACTGTTCATTAAATTACATGCTACAATGGTAGTGGAATTAAGACATATTCAGAACTGTCAATAAACCTCAAAACTTTATTTAATCAAACTCATACTCATTATTAAACAGTATTTTCTCAATCTCTGTCCTTCTGTAGATGTGGATGAATGTCATGATGAATCTCTGTGTACAAATGGTCATTGTGTGAACACCAGAGGGTCATTCTACTGCACCTGCAGTTCACCGTGGGTCCCTGACGCTACCAACAAGAAGTGTGTCTTTCCCACAGTCACGGGTATGTGTTGTTAAATAAGCGTGTTACACTTCATACTGAAGCGTACTTGCTAAAAGAACTTCTGCTCCATGTGAGGCTTGAACTCGCAACCTATAAGACTGAGAACTGCACCAATGAGGCTACGATGTTCAGATGTTTTAATATGTGGGCACTTATACCACTGAGGTGTGGAACAATATTTGCAGCCCCAAAGTTGTTTGGACTATTAGGCAATTATTTTAGGATTTTATTACACACCACAGGAATGAATAGTGAAAAAAGATATGTATATTTTAATCAATATTACAAAAATTACTTTAATAGTCATTCAGCTTTATACTTTTGTACACAAGATGTCTGAAGATATTATAAAGGACATTATGTCCGAGTATTCAGTTTATTTAAAGTATCAGAGTGTCAGATACGTCAGATTGTTTGATAAAATTGTCTTTGGTTGATGTTGACATCATTGTGTTGTATAATTTTATAACAGTACTCTTTTAATTGTAGTGTTTTAATGTTTTGAGCATGTGTGTGTTTTGCTGTAGATGTGGATGAGTGTCAAGACCCTGCTAACTGCAAAAATGGCCACTGTGTAAACACACAAGATTCCTACTATTGCATCTGCACACCCCCCTGGATTCTGGCAACCGACCGCAATGGCTGCATCACACCTGAAGAACAGGCAGGTGAGTGGATATACAGGTGCTATACAGGATAGTAGAAATAATTATCTAATGGTGCATGATTTAAATGAAACTAAAAATGCTATAGATTGTCATTTTTGTTTTTTTCTAGGCAGTCCATAAGGCGGTCCATTTCTCACTTAAATAACATTACATAATCTTTTGCATAATGGTAATGGTACTTAACTGATAATTGGTATATTTATCATATCATAATTTCAGGGTTAGCATCACAAATGTTACTACAGCTTGTCTGTTCCTTCTGGAATAGAGAAGATATAACCATTTATTCTTTAAGATATAATTATATGATAAGATATAATTCTTACTTATTGAAGTTCTCACCCAAGACTGTGTGCTTCTGATGGCTCTCTTCTTGTTCTCCTCCCTCCTTTTTCTCTTTGTCTCTATATCTCTCTGTCTCTCTGTATATCTTTTTAGTAACGGGTGTGTCTGTGGTGCACCTTTCAGATGTGAATGAGTGCGAGGATCCCTCCTACTGTAGGAACGGGAAATGTGTCAACACTCCCGGCTCCTTCCACTGCATTTGCAAGCAGCCTCTTACCTTCAGCGCAGCCCTCAAGCAGTGTGTCTATGATGGTGGGTATGACAAGCTGTTTACCAAACACATGCAGACTTTGTGATTGGCTGGAGACGTTTTTAATCATCTAATAATGTTCTATTGCAGTTCATGTGTTTCTTAATCCTTATTAAGTGACTGATGACGATTATAGATTTTGCCTTATTGTTTGGCAACAATAAGGTCAGTCATATTAGACTTTGTGCTTCATTTGCTTCTATTTAAATGCATACAAACAAACAAAGGTTTATCAAATTAAAATTAGTTTGACATGCTATACAATACAAGATATGAACACACACTTTTCTCCTGACAAAGAAAAATCTTAAAGTCAGAATAACTTGTAGTGCTGCAGAAAATGTGATGTAAATTTTATATTTTAACATTTGTGAATTCATCATTTGTGAATTAATATTATTACTATTATTAAAACAGAAGCCCTAGAGCATCATGTCTATGTTAGCGATATGTCTTTGTAGACATTCATTGTAGTGTAGTAAACTAAATGGCATGTTCAAATATTGTGTGCTCACACATCTAGACATCTTTAGATTTTGCTTTGTTACCTAATGTTCCGTTTCTTTCTTCTGTAAACTCTTTACCTGTGTGTTTTGTTCATGTCTTTACATTCTCCATCACCTCATATCTCTCTGATAGACCGCACAGCAGCACATAAGGACATATGTTTCCAGGAGGTTGATGAGGATCTTATGTGTACGATGCCCCGGAATGAGCTAACAGTGACCTACTCTGAGTGCTGCTGTCATTATGGACGAGGCTGGGGACCAGAGTGCCGCACCTGTCCCAACAGAAATTCAGGTAATGCACAATCCTCCAGCAATCATGCAGTAGCAGTCATGCAGGAGCAGTCATGCAGTAGCAGTCATGCACACATTTACACCCTGACTGCATTGGAGATTAATGTTTTCCACATATATACAAATCAGTGAAGCTGCATATACTGGTCTTAAATACAAATATTTGAAAGGTCATGAATTTCATCAAAACTTAATGCGTTCCCACCTGGAATGTTTTTCCAGGAGTTATATTTTCTGTTTGGCATTTATTGGATGTTTTTCCTTTACCTGTCATTTAAATATTTATGAATTAGACCAATTTGCAATTCAATAGGGACTTATGCTTTAAATGAATAATTATCAGTAATAGTATTTTATATATGCCTTCATCAACATTACTATTCATTTTACACTGTATATCTTATTGTGGTATTAAAAGTGAATTAAAGCTGCAAAATTAAGTAACTTGTTTATTTTGGTTTGCTATGTGTTCAGTCCTTTTCAATAGGTTGTGTGAGATGCATTTGGAGACTGAGTCTGATGGGGAGGGCGACTTTTTAGCGGCTTTTTCCAGCTACAATCCAGGTGACCTTGAAAGCCAATCACAGTGTTCATCAGTTCATCAGTCACAGAAGGGATTCAGTGATTCATTATTGTTTTTCTCACCCGTTTAGAGGGAGACAGTTCAGAGGAAGACTCAGACGAGTGTAGCTGTGCTAATGGTCGCTGTGTGCGATCCTATTTAGGTACAATGTGTGAGTGCAATCCTGGATTTGTACTGGATCACTCACGAACACGCTGTACAGGTCAGTATTAATGCGAACAGTCTAAATTACACACAGGTTTGTTTTACTAAATCAGTGAGGTCATCTTGTATACTGTCGTTGTTTTTACGCTAAATAATGACATGCTCTCCTCACTTAACCTGCATACAAACCGATTAAATAAAGTGTTAGTAAAACATGACCTGGCTGATTTATGATTTATTTTTACTAGTAATTACCTGAAGTGGTTCTGACATGTTTTATTATATTAATTTAGACATTGTTAAAATGTTGCACTTGCAGGTAGAGTCAAAACCAAAGCATACTTATAATGTTGATAGCTTGTGTAATCACTTGCAGGCGTATGAATTATATGTATGAACATGAATATTTTGATGTTTCCTCTCTCTCTTTCTCTAGATATTGATGAATGCGCAGGGCGAGGATCAGGGCAGAGCCCCTGTAAGAATGCACGCTGCATTAACACCTCAGGCTCATTCAGATGTCACTGTAAACTCGGATTTGTTGCAGCACGCAGACCTAATGTGTGCATACGGGCTAGAGTTCAATAACAGCACAAGTACGTACATAAACAATGATATGCCACCACTAGTACTCCCATCAAATCTAGTATAACTCCTCCTACAAACATTTACAGAAGAAACACTACGGATCTGGTAACTCTTTTCTTATGTTGAAAATATTAGATGATCATCATTATTGATTTATTAACGGTTTATGTATTAATATTTTGATATTTTGCCTATATTTTGTTGTTATTTCTAGCTAAACTATCAGTAATCTGCTTGCACCATTTGAAAATGTTTTCGTCATTGTATGAGGAATTATGATCGGTTAAAATGTGTTTTTAACATAAGTGGGCTAGTTCTTTGTATTTATGTTTTTGTTAGGTAAGTTTTGGGTCATTTAAACTTAGCTTACCATTTTTGTAAAATAGTGTGTTTTCGCATTTGTTTCTCCTATTATCCATATTTTTTAAAGACATAACTTTGTAAAAAAGTTATTTTTTTAAATTCTTAGGTTTCTGCCCAAACCACTTTTTTATATCAACAGTCACCTGATTTGTGTGAAATATCTTTGTTTTATTGATGTCTGTTTTTGTTTTTTTTGTTGTTCGTCATTCGCCATCATTGATGGCGTTTTGTTTTATTAATTTACTTTGTATATTATTATTCTTATAATGCAACCATTGTCACCGTTGTTTGGTTGTACTGGTGAGCACAATACCATTTTATATGAAGTTAGTAATTTAAAAAAGATGGCATGATGATTTAGTTTTATAAAGCCATTTTTAAAAATGTGTAAAAGTGTTTCAATGAAACAGAATGGTAAAAAAATTGCCTTTGCCTTCTTAATAAGACACATCTGTAAGAGACAAGTTATTTTTCACAGCAAGCAAGGGCACTAGGTCTTCTAGAAATGACTTGACCTAACCATGCAAGATCCATACTAAAGCAAAAAGGTAAAAAGGTTTTACCAAAGAAATAAAGATATTAAAGAGCTTTTTGTTTTAATATTTTGTTTATTTATTATTATTATTATTATTCTAAACAAAATAAAACAAAATAAAACATTACAAAATAGTGGACTTGTTTAAAGTAATAACATGTTTTGAAAAATAGTTTCATTATACCTTTAATAAAAAATAAAACCAGAGGTGAAACCACGTTGTGTCTCCAAGCTGTTTCCTATTTTAGTCTCAAGTTTAGTTACTAAGCTAAAATAGCTGGACTTTTTGACTTTTTTTAAATTGCACCGTATTTTGTCATGAGTGTGTCATTGCCTGCATGTATCGTTGTGTCTGTGTCGTTATACTTACATCTAGTGGCAGTACAACAGCTAAAACTGGGTGCTTTTCTGAATGTCGTTTTGACTGTAACATCTTTAACATTTATAATACATTTCTATTAGATAGGCAAAGCAAAACATTTAGATAAATATTTAAAAAAAAACATTAAAATGTGTAACTTAAACAAAAACTCTGCCCCGTGTGAGGCTCGAACTCACGACCTTCAGATTATGAGACTGACGCGCTGCCTACTGCGCCAACGAGGCGTTGTGTTGCCTGTGGAACGACGCATTGAAATGCATTGAACGACGTATAAACGCGCAAACGTTTATTCATAGTTTATTTTTCATAGTCGCATTTTAACTTCAATAGTTGAATAATTGCAGCTACACTTTATTTAAAAACCTGGTTAGTTTAAACAAATTTATTATGTCATATACAGGCTTGAAATGGCAAACAATATCAAAACGTTTATTTTAAAATGATTATTCCTTTAAGACTTTATTCTAATAATTGATTTTCATGATTTCATGAGAATTAATAAGGTATTTAATGAATTATCAAGGTATTTACATTTCAAAACAAACACTCTCAAATAATCTTAACTCATTAAAATGAATTAAAAGGATTTAGCATAAATCTTAAATATATCATCATTTCCAGACAAAATCCTTTATAAACAAACTAAGGGCTAAGACAGAACATAAAAGCAGGATGCATCCCATTGTGACGGCGGAGTACAGAGTCTTCTCGTAGGGCATTGGTGCCTTTCCGTGAAGGCGTCTGCTTGCAGGATCCTTTGTTGTAGGTTCGGACTCAGTAAACGTTTCATCAGACTGTGTCTCTGGTGAGTTTGTGTATGTTGATGTGCTGGGTTTTATTGTTGTTACTGTGTTTGTTGTTGTCAATAATGTGTCTGGGCCAGTTGTAGTTGATTGTTTTTTACTTGTTCCTCTATTGATTATTGTTAAGCCATCTAT
The DNA here is from genome assembly GCA_036877545.1 of Yasuhikotakia modesta. Lineage (NCBI taxonomy): Eukaryota > Metazoa > Chordata > Actinopteri > Cypriniformes > Botiidae > Yasuhikotakia > Yasuhikotakia modesta. Next base: position 26,855 of record JBAJNP010005222.1, read on the forward strand.
AGTTTTATTTTTACTTATGATTCTATCAGCGATCAGTTTTGTTGCTCCGTCTTTTATTGGTTGTGGAATTGGTGTCGCTTTCCTGATATTAGCTGCAGGTATAGCTGGAGTCGAACTTGTTGCCGTTTTAGCGCTTGTTGTCTCTGATTCTTCTTTTGCCAAAGTGCTGCTTCCTTCTGTTGTTTTGTGTGCATCATTTTTATCTATAGGTACACTAACAGTAGGACTTGCTGTCGTTTTTGTTGACGGTTCCGTGTTCTCTGGAGTCTCAGATGTGCTGATTGTTGCTCCAGCTGCTGTATTTCCTACAGAACCAGCTGTGGTCGCTGCTGCTGCTGTCTCAGTTGTTGTTTTCCGATAGGATTCAACCGTAGCGACGGCAGATGATGATCCGGATACCACAGATGATGCAGACGTCACTCTTGATGTACTTGATACAGTTCCAGGTATGTTTGTGTTTAATTGTGTCTTTAGCCTGTTTGACGCACCCTGGGCCGCAGCCAATGTATCTGCCAATATTGTTTTCTCTGTGTGAGTTTCGAATACTGTGTTTTCAACCCTAGGTGAAAATATAGTTATTTAATCAATAGTAAAGAATTGAATATGAATGAATAACTGCTCCACTGTATGCACAACTTAACATTTCTTTAATTTATTTAGACATATATAATACTATAATACTATAGGGTTCGGATTTGTAGACTTGTAGACTGAAGTAGACTGTCACGTTTTGTGTGATTTAGGTTTAAAGATAATAAAATATGCACCTGATAACCCATGATGTCAGCAGTCCAGTCGCACTGATCACCCCTGTATGAAGATGAGAAAATGCATCAAAGTAGCAAAAACTCCTTTTGGAAATAAGCTCTGGAGAGATGTTACTGATTTACTGTTCATATATTCACATATTTACAGTACATGCATTTAGCAGACGCTTTTGTCCAAAGTGACTTACAAAGTGAGGAAAACAAGTGATCAATTTAAGCTTTAGAAAATGTTACCAACCTCCAGTAATTACCAGGACAATGACAAAACTGGGAGTCATTTTTTCTCTTTTTCTTTTGGTGTGACCTGAGTGAATCAAATACAACACAATACATCCACAAAATAACTCTTTACAGGAACTTTACTAATGTTTTGGTTCACCAAAACATTTTGGTTTTTGGTTCATATTTGATGCACATTCATATTTAAAGCCTTACAAATTCAGTGATACTGGCTATAGTTACACTTTTATTCACACATTATACTCAATACACATAATAATATTCTATCACTATCACATATAAGAAATAAATAGACAGTAAGACAGTAAATATTGCCTTTGTATTTACCCCGTAGCTTAATTGAGTTTCAGATTTAATTTAACATTTAATTTATTCATTGGAGAAGATGTAACATATGTTTACATCAAAACCGATTTTAAACAGTTAACCTTCATTCAGGTAATAAATACATTGTGACTTAAAAAAACGTTACACAGTGGTACATAGTAAACAAACATAAAACAGTAATTATTAAAAATGTGGTATTTACCTGTAAAGCCATACAAGAAAACACTGCAGTGTGTCTCCAAAACTCCTGAGATGCTGAATATCTGAACATGAAGATCTACTGTTAGAGCTGCCCATGTGATTTGCATGTTAAATAGAAATTTAAGTAGATTTGCATAGAAGTATCAAGACTTCTTGTTCTCCTGCTATTGCTGCTTTCTTTCCAATACTCTTTGTGCACTTAAAGACAGTTCATATGGAGACCCCTGCAGTTTGTTGCCCTGCTCAAGGGCAAAACCCTGATCTCTGTTCACGAAACAATACATTATGCATTATGCAAGTTATGTGGTACATAGAAACCAAACTCATGGTCTTGCTGTAGCTAGTGCTGTGCTGTATAAATTCACAGTACAAATGTAAACTGCTTTGATACCTTAAAAATACCTCACCGTTGTCTTTCAGTAATTGTTCTCTTGTTCTCTAGATTGGCGAGTATTTAGATTCAGAGGCTTGGTTTTCCCACAAGGCCACGATATGATTCGGCTGCTGTAACTGAGTTTAACCGCTCGGGGGGGCCCTCACCACATTAATCAATGAACGGGCCTATTGCACTGTTACCTTTACGTTCCTTTATTTCACAGACGCTTTTGTTCAAAGCGACTTACAGTGAATTTCTCACTACTTGCGTTCCCTGGGATCGAACCCACAATCTTTGTGCTGCTAGCGCAATGCTCTTCCACTGTTCCACTGGAAAAATGAGATGAAACAGATTATATAGATAAAAAGTTGCAATGCTGGTATGATTATAGTGCATTAGATGTTATTTTGCCATTCATCAACATTTGTGTCTTATTTTGAAACTATCTTTTTCTATTTTGGGACTAAATGTGACTACCACTGTGACTCATTCTTCCAACTTAAAAATACCTTCTTTTCATTGTTCATGTAGCATGACTCACTGTCTTATTTCATATATCAACTATACATACAGTTCATATGTCTGTTTACCAACTCAGACTATCGTTATGTATATCTCTTCTGTCTGGTATAAGGTGTTCACTGTCATTCAGTAGGACTGCAGTCATTAGTTATTCAGCAATGTGTCTGTCAGTGGGTTTTTGTGTTGGTTGTCTAAAAGCTTTTAGTTGCTACATATGAATGTGTAAATATGTTTGTTGAGTCTAGTTTCATTACGGGAATGAAATGTCAACATCTAAGTGTGACAGGTGTGTTTTTTTAATCATTGGATGTTTTAGACGCGTGTATATATGACTACCTGCATCATGAAAACACACAGCCCAATTAAACAACCAGAAATAATAAAGATAAAAATGAATACAAAGAGATTCATCAGATGAAATCTTCATTATGTGTGACTCATTTGTCTTTCTAGCACATCTCTATAGATTTAGATTTTATGCTTAATTGAATTGATTTTTCACACCTCTGTACATCATCTTTAAAATTAGAAAAAAAATTGCATAACTGAAATAAGGATGGTTGCCAAATGTGTTGTTTTAAAATCCCCACATTGATTATATGAAATCA
>JBAJNP010005223.1:0-29895 GCA_036877545.1 Yasuhikotakia modesta
TGTGTGTGTGTAGATGTGAGACTGTGTGTGTGTAGATGTGAGACTGTGTGTGTGTAGATGTGAGACTGTGTGTGTGTAGATGTGGGACTGTATGTGTAGATGTGAGACTGTATGTATAGATGTGAGACTGTATGTTTAGATGTGAGACTGTGTATGTATAGATGTGAGACTGTGTGTGTAGATGTGAGACTGTGTATGTGTAGATGTGAGACTGTGTATGTGTAGATGTGAGACTGTGTATGTGTAGATATGAGACTGTGTATTTGTAGAAATGAGGCTGTGTATTTGTAGATATAATGTCAAAGACTTAATTATAATAATTTAATATGTTGAGTATAAACATTACATGTAACGGCTGATAGATCTGGTCTCTAATAATTGTATTATTATGACATGAATATTTTAATGTTAACATTAACTTACTGAAAGCTGTGTACATGTAATGGAAATTTATGTGTATATTTATTTATGCATATTGTGTGCATTGTAGATTTTGCCTGAGAGCAGTGCAGTTTTTTCATGTATATCTTCTAATGTCTACAGCACGAGTTTACGTCCCTCCGCTGTTACTACAGACCAAACACACCTCGGTTCACACCGTGTCTCTTTAAACAGTTGATCTCCTGCAGAGAGAATCACACCCCAGAGGAGCGATGTCTCAGTTCTCCTCAGAAGACGAGGCAGAACTCCAGTACCTGCTGAGAGAGCTCCTCAAAAGTGTGAAGGACAGAATCTCAGGAGCACCGTCGCTGGAATGCGCAGAAGAAATCTTGCTTCACCTGGAGGAAACCGACAAGAACTTTCACAAGTGAGAGACCCGCGACCAGGCTGATGGTGTTTGTTTCGCCTGTTTTTACACCCTGCTTTCTGTTCCTCAGCTACGAGTTTGTGAAGTATCTGAGGGCGTATGTGGAGAGCAGCCTGGGAGCTGTTATTGAAGAAGAAACGGAGAACTTCACCAGGAACGATGGACCCACTGTTGGCTCAGGGCAGGACACTCTGGTTCATGCGGTTACAAAGAGAACCAGGGAGGCCACACAGTACGTTCTGTTTATGTTTCTCAACTGTAATGTTAGTAACTGTTTCTTGAGGTCATGATGAGCCACAGTGAAGGTTTCCTTTGATTTTGGGGTAATTTTTTAGGTATAAACAGATGATGCAAATGCTGAAACAGACCATGATGGTGGTTGTGGAATCGCTGATGAATAAATTTGAGGAGGATCAGCTCAAGAAAGAGGAAATGCACAGGAAGAGCCAACACGAACAGTCCAGCTGCCATTACACTGATAACTGCTCTGACAGTGACTCTTCATTCAATCAGGTTTGTATCAGTTACCCCACAGAAAAGCCCTATTGCTCAGCTGTTGCTCTTTCACAGCTCAGGAGATCTGATGGAGTTCTCAGTTGGGTATTAACCTTAAACAAAGTAGAAACAAATGGAACAATTGCTGTAACAGCTAAAATAATTTGGATTAGATTTGATGAGAAATGTTTCGGTTTATTGTGAAATCTTCAATAATATTACATTTTTGTACAGACTCAGCTAATCTGTCCTCAGTTGAGACCCTATTGAGGTCTCTTCTGAAACTTCTGAAACTAGTGGAGATGTTTGTGAGATGAAAAAATGTTTCCATTTGCATTTAATCTTTGAGGCTGTGTATTTGTAGATATAATGTCAAAGACTTAATTGTTGAGACATTGTAAAAGTTTAAGGAAGTTTTGGGCTGCTATAGACTTTCATATCCAGACAGTTCCTCATCTCAGCGTGTCATGGCTCTTGTCATGACTGCTCAGTAATGCTTTCGTTGCACTAACTGATAACTCTGATTTCAACACGCAGAGCTACGCATTCATCAAGCATGAACAGCTGCAGATCATTGCAGAGAAGCTTGACCCCGGTCGACCCAGAGAGGTGAGACTTCTCTAGAAACATCCACCACAACGTTTCCACAGTGTGAAGAACGTTATCTGGTTTGTGTTGAATGGCAGGTGCGCTGGGAAGCCCTGCAGTCTCTCTGTTACGCTCCGCCGTCTGATGTTCTGAGCTGTGAGAGCTGGAACGTTCTGCGCAGAAACCTGTCAACTGCTCTCACCGACCCCGACCCTGACATCAGTGTAAGACAGGATAACAGCGACTCTTTATGAATAATCAGTTCCTGTACCTTCTGTCTACTGTATTTGAGGATGTAGACATGATTGTTGAAGCTACAATATGTAACTTATTGGGGTTAGCAAACGTCAATGAACAGAAGTCACATATTACATGAAAGATGAGTGTTTATACTGCCTCGATTTGCAACAGTACTAGTTACAGTAGCAATTTTTAAGATGTCAAGGTTTGTGTTAACCGTGAGTGTCAGGCATGATATTCAGTAGGGAAGTATATTAGCTTGCTTCCACAACATGGTGTTGGGGAGTTTTGTGGCTGTGATTTGTAGCTCTGTCACAACTGAATCACAGTTAGTGTTGCATGTGTTGTGAACTTTGCATGACTTTGTTTTCACAGGATAAAGTTCTCTGCTTCTTCGCAAAAACGTTTTCATCTTCTCCGTTAAACGTGACTAAAGACGTCTACGCCAGCTTAGGTGATACTTAGTTTCTAAGAAGCTTCAGTGATCGGTTAACTCTACTGTTTCCGTTTTTCTCAAAAACTGACATCATTTTATTCCAGCGAAGAGCTTGGAGGCTCATTTCCTGTATCACAAGTTGAGTTTTCCCAGTAGCTCCACGGGTATCGACGCCCATCGACCCGATATTTCTCGTCTGCTCAAACAAGTGTGTCATCTTTGTTTTTCTTAATCATGAACAAAGTTTAACTGAAATTGATATTGTGTGGCTAAAGGTCAATTAAACATTTTTGATACGTTGTTATTCCAGATGCGGCTACTGAATGATTTCCAAAAGGAAGTGACATCATTTTGGATACGACACCCTGAAAAGTGAGCTGTGGCAGTTTAAACCTCAAACTTTAGTTCTAAAACGTGTTAATATATGTGCAACGTGTTTTATATTTTATAGATTTGTTCTGAAATGTTATACTCAGCCAGCAACCTTCAGCCACATCTTAGTAAATACTCAAATTTAATTATTATTCATGAGCCATGCAGATAAAACAAATAGCTAGTCTTTCTGAGATGGTTCTTATGCCCCAAGATAAATTTATTCTACTTAACGAGGACTGTGTCTTATTATCTTGCACGTACGTTATTATTTTTTCTGCTGTGCTGTAGGTACATGGAGGAAATAATTGAGAATACTCTCTCACTTCTCTCTCTGAATTCTGAGCTGGGCTCAGAGAAATCCATAGAGCCGATACACCTGATCTCTCTCCTGGACGTCAGAGCCACCTGGTTTAAAAAATGGATGGTGGGCCAGGTTTTATTTGACAACAGAACTTTATACAAAAGAATGTTTGCCTTGTTTTCAGAGCGCGATCTGTGAGAACACAGATTAAATGTTCTGTTCTGTCTGAAACTATTCTCTCCTAGCATGGCTACTACAGCAGAACCGTTGTCTTAAGGCTTCTTGAGAAGAAATACAAGTCATTGGTGAGTTGCACCTTGCAGCATCAGCAGTTCATTAGAACAAGCCCTAAGCTGAGCGCATTGCATTATGGGATATCGTATTTATTGGTGCTATGCCTGGAATGGAATATTTTCCTAATATTTTTTAATATTTGCTATTTGCACTGTAAATAGTGCCCATAATACAGTTATATATAGCCATTTTTGTCATGCAATATGTTGCATGTGCTTGGAATTCAGTCTTTATTATCATACAGTTATCATTCTGAAAATTATTGTTTATTTAATTTTGTCTACAAATCTCACTTTTGGGGGGCCAACAAACAGTCACATAGAGTCAAAATGGACATATAATGTTAATATGATATTTTGAACAGTGAATATTTGCCATTTGAATTAAAAGTTTAGTGTAAACTTCAGATTCTTAACACGTGTTTGTATTCACGCGATTACATAAGCATTTTATTATTGCTTCTTTTCTAGATTGTAAATGCTGTCCAACAGTGCGTTTATTACCACGACTGCTGCGATTCCGTAAGAGACGAAACTTTGGAAGTGAGCCACAGCCAGATCGGTAAGGCTGAACTTTTGCCCACAATGTGCAGAATTATCAAACTTTATCTGACAGCCTGGCATATGTTTTCCCCAGCCTGCTGTTACCGATTCTCTCTCATGGTCAGCTGGCTGTATTATCACTGACTGCGCACAGATAATTCCACGTTTATGAGCTGACAGCGAAGAGCGTTCTTAAAAGCCTTCAGTTCAGCCCCAGAAACACCCAAACACTCGCCTGTTATTTTCTCAAGGCAAAGCTGTTAGATCTGAAACACCTACAGTTCAAGCTCAGTCGCTTGTTTTCTGAACAGGGTTTAGTTACGGTGAAATGGGATTGTCACACGAAATCTTATATTTCTCATTTCGTTCTCAACAAGAATATTCCAAATAATCACAACATGTCTAACTTTTGCACAAAAATACCAAATTTCACCAAATTCTTTTAAAAGCTGCATTTCAACTTTGAGTTATAAGACAATAAAGGTTTTTTGAGCAAGTGTTCAAAATGAACTCGTTCAGTTAAAAATAATGATTTATAATCTGAGTTGTCAGGTCTGATTTCCTGGGAATTTCATTTAATCTCACACCTATAGAAAAGTATGTGAAGCAGCCTGCAGTTTTGTGTTTCAAACAGAGACGGCGACAGAGAGTTAAAGTCACAGTCTGCATTTTTAATGAAATCTTCTGCTTAGAAGTTCTCCAAAATGGGCTACATGAAGGTCACCTGCAGATGTTCTGATCTTCTCATGCTTTTCTCTCAGGTGCTGCTCAGAGAACGCTTTATGTTTCTAAAGAGCTGGAATTTATTTATTTCGTTCACTCGCTGTGCGTGTTGGGAAGGCTAGTGATGTACACCAATGGCAGGAAGCTGTTTCCTATTAAGGTGAAAAAGCGGAGAGGTGAGTTAAGAGGAAACAAACGGTTTCTGACCTCCTTAGACACCCATGTTTGAGATTAACATCTGACTCACTCCTGACTAAGTGTGTCGTCTGTTTCAGATCCTGTAACTTTGACAGATCTGGTGGTGGTTCTGATTAACATTATATACCAACACCCCAAATCGCCCGGAGGTGAGACGACACATACAGGTGTGTCCGAGGAACCACACTGACTTTATCTCAGTATCAGAGCACCTGAGGTTTCAGAAAGTCTGTGGAAATTTATGACTGTCATCATCAAGTTTTTGTCTCAAGTGATACCGTACCACGGGTGTGTCTGATTTTTCTCTTCGTAATCACACGTAGTACTTTTTTTCAGGACAGAACAAGGTCCATCAACCGAACCTCTTAGAATGATTGTCTTTTCAAATATTTTCCTGGTCAAGACTGTCTCACTAAAGAAACTTGTGCCAGCAGTGAAAAAATTGTTTTAGGAATGTTATTATAACCTGCTTAAACACAAAGCACATATTGAGAAATTGTAGGTACGAGGTACGTCACACAGAGAAACGTTCTTATCCTCTTTGTCCTTGTTATATCATAAGTGCAGTACAGTAAATCTTTAATTATCAGAGTTTTGCAGTGACCGTTAAGGAACGTAGTTGATAACAGATGTGCTTTTTGAAGCAACCAATGAGAGTGTGTTTTGTGTTTTTTAGACACTCTCTCTCCCACCAATCTTGTGATGGAGGTGTTGAGGACCCTGTGTGACCGAACTGAGTGTGCCGTGGAGTCTCTCTATCAGATCCCAGTGATCGAGACCCTGCTAGCCCCTGTTATCACCCTGCTCAAAGGAAAGCTGGTGAGGGCTACGCGATCAATCCCATAATCCTTTGCATGACACAACAGTGTCTAGACATGATTATGAAATATAATCAATGTGTCTTTAAAGGTATCCTACACTATTACTGAGGTTTGCTCCAAAGTCAACATCGGTCTGAAAACAAAAACACTGACGTCCAGTCAGTCAGTGGCCTCATGGTGGCCTTTTGTGTTTAATGGTACCTCAAAACAAATCGCACCACAATGTCTGATGATCTGGTATGAATTTAACTAAGCTTTAGACAAAACCAAGCACATTCAAAGCAATCTGCACGCAAAGGATTGTGGGACATGAGGATTGAGGGTGGCAGCAAGACGACAGTTAACTCCACAAATGGGTACTGATGCCGCGGTGTTGTTATTGAAGTGCGTAAATAGAATATTTTTTACATTTGCAGAACAGAAGAAACCTGTTAATTTAAATTCAGAAATAAAACGCAATATAACCTTCTCTGTGACATCTAATCAGAAACCTCATCTGCCTCCATCCTTTGTTATTTTATATGCATTATGCTGTTCACCTCAAGCATTTCCGATTTGTCTTTTGTTGCAGCCTAAATTAAATTCCTTAGAAAGTGCCCTGACTCATATAGCGGACACCCTGGCGCGAATCGCTGCCACTGAACGAGGTTTATCACTCCTGCTTTATGACAGAAATCTCGTCTCGGCTGAGGGTGAAAGGTAAGTAAATCTAATTTTACTCTCTACCTACATTCATTATTTCTTCTTCTGGCTAGCATCGCATTGAGTTACTCTGCACTAGTGGCATATATATCATTAGCATGCAAAGAATAAAAAAAACATTTGTCATTCTTCAATGACACCTGTGTCTTCGGTGAAATGAATTTTAATGTACTCTCTGACAGAAACGAAAACCAAGGGCCTCAGTAGCTAACAATAGAATATAACAGAGTAGAATAGACTGATCTTAAACCTTAGATTAGTAGACTGTTCTGATAAACAGTTTAATTTACTAATCTAAGGTTTAAGATCAGTTTAAACACTGTGGTTCTTTCAAATAATGCTTTGATTGTAACATGAACTTGTCTCATGTTAACATTACCCAACCAATTGTTTGAGCTACAGTTGTTTTAATAACTACAGAATGTTGGCCAACATTGATATTGGGAACGTCTGTAGTTAATGCATTCACAAATCATAACATTTAAAGAACGTAAGCTTAACATTCCCAGACCCAGGTTTGAGTGATAGATATGTTGTTTCAGCATTTCAGCAGCGCATGTGATCGTACAGTTCACGCAGAGACTGCTGGCTAAAGAGCTGCATGTGTTTCCTGAGCTGGATGTGTCTCCGGCCGTGAGCGGGGCGTTCATCTTCGTCTGCCGGCAGATGTACAACACCTGCGAGGGGCTGCAGGTCCTGCGGCCCTACGGTCTGCACGAGTGTATCGCCAGAGCCTGGAAAAAGGTGACTTTAATTCACACTACAGCTGTTTTAGCAGCAAGACCCTAAATCCATTAACCAGCTAACAGGGAACGTTCCCAGAACGTTGGCTTCCTTATGTTCTTGCAGTAATGTTAGTAAAACCTGCTTTAATTAAATGTATCATATATCTTAAAAATCTTAAGTTGTTTAATACAATGTATAAAACATTTCAAGAACCTGTATATTTTATATAAACATTGTAATTATTTAATGAAAACATTAAAGAAACGTTCTTACAACCCAATATTGTTAGCTGGATTGGTTACAACGCTTGCACCAGTAATTTGGTTTTATATAACAATTAGTTCCGGCCCTCGAATTTGATTGGACAAGATCCTTCCCAAGGGGAGTAGTTCAGCACGGCAGTGTCTTACTGTTAATGTACAAACCGTATAATGACCTTAATAAATTTACTCAATAAACCTCCTTAAACTGTTTAAATATATTAGACGCATTAAAGGTAAATGTCCACATCTTAAGCCTCTAATCACGAGTGACTGATATATGAGTCACTATTTCATCAGCTTTACTCATTCTTTCAGTGTCTTTGAGTTTAAGTCATTTGTTAGTCAGCGCCATGTTTAGATATTGTAGCGCCGACCAATTTCAATGCAGTGAAATGCTTTTACACACGCATGCTTTTGCCAGAGACTTCATCAAAACAACCTACAAGCAGGTCTGGCTATTGAAAATTCAGTCTCTGCTGTTATCAGCGCTGCATATTTAGTTTGTTCCGGACAGCAGCTATCGAGTCTCAAGTGTTTGTTCCTCCAGCAAAACAATATTAATGTTGAAAGAAGTGCCGGGCGTCTCTTTCTGGGCAGCGTGAAGAGGGTTTGCGGAATACAGAAACATCAGTAATGAAACCCCTGGGGCTTCTTCTTTTCTGATGGGCCGAGGTTCAAGCCTCACCAGAAATCGCTTTCGCATTCAACGCGTCGCCTTGTTATTTAGCTGAAGGCATGCAGTCAGGCAGGCTGACGGTGAGTCTTCTTCCCCGCAGACAAGCTCGCTGTCTGAGAGAGTTCCCACCCCTGTTCCCGGAGCTCCACTAGTCACGGCTTCCCAGGAAGCTCAGAGCGTGTGAGTATCTGTCCATCTTCTGTCACCTCCACCTGTTCCCACTAACGCTGTCTGTTCCTGTGCTACCAAAGAGATTAGCCGTCTAACCAAAAAGTTTGGCCTTGCACAACTCGCTCTCTGCAGGCTGGCCTGGGAGGAAATGCTGTTAGACAACCTGCTGAATTTTGCTGCCACACCGAAAGGACTTCTGCTTCTGCAGCAGACCGGAGCCATCAACGAGTGCGTCACCTACATGTTCTCAAGATTCACCAAAAAGCTCCAGGTAACACCACGAGATCCACCATCGAAGGCAAGAGAGACTAGCATTAAGGATCTAGCCTTAAAAACACAAGATCCCGCCCCCTCCGTCAGAGCACTGTCCTAAGCCATGCTTCCTCCAGAATGCATACGTAGTTTGTCTGGCGATTTGGAGCAAATTGAGCAAAATGATTGGACAACATTTTATAGTCCTTTATATATTTTACTTTAGGATGTTAAGACACTTTCAACCATCAGAACAAAATTGTCCTGCCTTTAATCCTATTCAGCGATCAGAAAATATAAAAATCAACATTGTGTATATAAAATATGTATTTATTATTGCCTACATCAGTTCAGCTGTCGTGGGACAAAAATAATGTGTTTAAAATTTGAGATAAACATGTTTCCAGCTTCTAGATTTCTCGAGAGCTTTACATTATGCAGATATCTTCAGGCTATATGCAGGAAGGGGACGCAGACGTACAAGTGTTTATTTCCTCCGCTGCTCTAATGTCAGGTCAGCAGGTGCGAGAAATTCGGTTATGGAGTGATGGTCACCCAGGTTGCGGCTACAGCTCCAGGCATCGTGGCTTTGCAGAGCTCAGGTACCAGTTTACTGTGACTTATTACTGCATGTCAAGAGGAAAAACAACATCTGTGTTTACAGCCTCAAATACCAAAGGTCATGTTAAAAATGTAACGAACGCGTTTTACATTGTTAGCATTTCGACAATCATTAAATTTCCTGTTGCTATTGATTTAGCACTTGAGCGCGGAGGAAGTTCTCTAAAGCTAATATGCAATGTTCTATTGGCTAACGTTCTCTGAAGGTTCTCGCAAAGTTTTTTTAAAACTGTTCCTGCAGTAATGTTAGTATAACGTTATGTTTTAAATAAATCAAAAACGCTGTTGCTGAGATTTTATGGGAACGTTTTTAAAACATTACAGAAATAATCATTTAAAGAATGATCTTCCAAGCCATAACGTTAATACAACGTCTAAAAAGACGCTTTAAATTTTCATAGCAACTTTCAAAATAACATTTTGTTACTCAATGAAAACATTAGGGAAACATTGTAACAACATGTAAGATGTAACAGGAAGCATTTAGATTTCGGGCTGTGATTTGCAGGTTTCGTTCAGACGATCGTGGTGGAGCTGTGGTCAACTCTGGAATGTGGACGAGTCGATGTGAGGATGGTACATCCTAAATCCACACCAATGGACCCCATTGATAGAAGCTGCCTTAAGGTTCTGACCCACCTTAAAGATCATCGTGTTTGTCAGTTTGTCAGTGAGATGGATTTCAATAAGGTTTTCTTTTCATCTGACAATTTCCACTGTGTTTCTTTTATTGCTGTGCTAACAGATTTATGCCTAAAGTAATTTCATGAATAAATGATTTGATCACATTTATGCACAATCAGAAACCGGCCTGAAACTCTTACACGACTAAATGCCATTTCATCAGACGACGCTGAAACTTTCACTTTAACTTAACAGGCTTTACACGAAATGTAATTCGTAATGGACACAGACCTGAAAGCAGGTTTTAAAACAATGGCTTGATATTTAATAAGTTGATATATAAGTTTGATATTTGACCTGTTTTTTAATATTATCTGATGGGCTGCATAGCTGATGTGAGGGGAAATGTTTCAGAGACACAGCGTGTTATTAAAATTTGATGAAAATTCATGCACTGTAAAACCAGAAACTGTATTAAAAAAGAAAATAGGATTCCTTTTGTTGGAGTTTGATGGAATCATAAAATTTCTTTACGTATCCGGAACGCTTCATCTTGTCTTATTGTGTTAGTAGCAAAGTGATTTAACCATGTGGATTATCAGAATTGTAATTATATTAACTTTAAACTTAAATAAAGTATGTTAATTTAATTATAGTTGTCTCTGCTTGTTAAGCTTGTATGAGAGAAAATATTGTAGCGTTGAAAAAGTGCCTCTTGAATGATTTAATAACTCGACATATGGAAAATCTATGCAAGTAATAATTGTGTGTTTTGTGTGTCAGTCCTTCCTGTCTCTAGTAAACCTGCTGTCTTCACCTCATGCTGTGTGGGAGCTGTTGGGACACCGAACGCTTCCTAACAAGAGCGAGTACAACCTGAGAGAAATGGCTTCCTCAGTTTTAGTGAGTTTAATATCGTATGTCTGAGAGATGTTCCTGTCTCTTCATAAAGACCGTTTTATCGTTTTTTCTTCCTGTACATCCATCATTCCCCAGCTGTACCACCGAAGAGCTGTAACAAAGTCTGTCAGCTTTGATTTTACTCATTTGCAGTTCAAATCATGATCATTTGAGGGCAGACTTTCACCAGCAGTGAAAAACATTCCCAACTAGCTGGGCTTCGTTGCACTTGTTTTGCAATCGTCTGTTTTTGATAATGACTCACTTTTCCCGCCAGGATTTGCTGGACCGTCTAGTCATTGTCAACTCTGATGCAAAGATACACTCCCTTTTCAACTACGAACAGTCCCACACGTTTGGACTGAGGTAAGATCAATAGTTCAGTCCTCTCTACCGGTAAATGCAAGCCCACAAATGTGACAGACGGTTGGTAAGAAGGTTTATTATCTGATTAGCCTTTTCTTTCCTCCCCATTCATTCTTCCTGGAGGATCAATGGCAGATTGATTTAGCTCTTTGTGGTCTCCGTGCGATGATTATCCTGAATTAATGCCAGACAGACTCATACCAGCATATGAAAGAGCTCACACTCTCGCAGGACGTAAACATTGACCGGCGTACTTGTTTAAAGTAACAAACTAGGTGCTTTTGGCTCGTACATATCAAAGAATCACAGTAGTTTGAAAATAAATTCTCTATTTTCTTATGGGTTGTGAGAAAGTCTTTTTTGACTGCTTCTTCGTAGTTGTTTTGCTAGCCTTGCTGTGCACACAGTTAGTTAATTAGCATTTCATTATTTGCGATTAGTTTTACTCCACCGTACGGTTTGTGATCTTATCAGAACAGACCTCACGTCTTCTTGTCTTTTCTATCTCCTTAAATCTTTCCATCATTGTGCTCAACAAATGCTCACTTAGCTAAATGTCTCGCTGTATATGACATGTGACGTCTCAGACAGCTCAAATCCAAATTTGACGACTCAATATTGACAAAAATAAACATTGCGTCTTTCTGTTTGTTTCTTTCTTTGTTTTGATCTTTCTGTTTGTGAATATGTTGGTTTTTTTATCAGACTAATGCTGATGACAAGACTGGGAGTGAATCTTTAGATGTTAGATGAGCGCAGAAGATGTTGCCCGCGGCGACTGCCAGGTTGCCCTTGGCGATCTGAAGAGCGATAGTGGTGATGAAACCGGGTTCTGTCTGTTTGTTGCTGTCATGTTTAGTTTTTAACTCTGTTTAGTTTTCCGTGAAGATGTGGCATAGAGATCTGCAGTGATGAGTATATTGAATTTTTTGGCTGTTGAATGTTTATTTTAGTGGGTTGGATAGAAAGATTATATATTCACCTTTAAAGGTAACAAGATAAAGGATTAAACCTGCAGCCTTATAGTTATACTGGTTAGCTAACCTGCGATTAGCTGTGATCTTTTACTCAAGGGTACAATGGTGATCATTCTTGGATCGAAACTTGTGGAATTTGAACCTGTAACCTTTTGATTAGAAACACAATCCACTATTTTACTCCACCCTTGAGGAATCTCAGTGTTTGATGACTTACTTAACTAAATGACCAGAGAAACAACAGAGATTGCAACATGTCTGAGCTCAGGTGTCACTGTATGTGAGATTGTTATGTCAGGACTGACTGTCTGGCTTTTGGGATGGCAGGGAACGAGAGGTGAACGGGGACATAAAGCAATTTTCTGGTTGTGGGAAATGAAAAAATATCGACTTCTGTGTCTCTAGAGAGACCCTGTGCTACTGTAAATAAACCAGTGCCTTACTCAAGAGTTTCAGTGGAATATGACCCGTTTACAAATATAACAGCATGCATGACAAACATTGGGTCAGTCAGGGTTAATTTTTAAAGCTCAGCTCTTCAGGTATAATGTCACAGATGCGTGAAGATAAATTGTGTCACCACCTTGTGTCAGATTTGAAACTGTGCAGCGTTGTAAGATTAAAAAGTGCTGTTAGCGTCTTACTAAAAAAAAAGATGTTTGATCTTCCTCAGGCGAAATAAAACTGTATTTATTTCAAACCATCTAACTTTCAGTAATTAGGTGGTATTATTTATAAAACTCTTTTTTTGTTTAGAATTGGTTTGACAAAAATGACTGCTTGTCACACATCTAAGGCTTATCACACCAGTTGACGTGTTTATAGCAAATAACAGACCTGCAAAATTATTTCCGTTTCAGTTGCCTTTCATTTCCAGATCTAATCGAAACTATTTCACCTTATTGTGGGAGGAACCGTCAAGTCAGGGCAGTTTTTCATCAGATCACAGTGACATCGGCACAGTTTTGTGTTAAGCTCTTAGTCCTCAGCTGCAAATGAATTGAACTGATTCTGCGCTTATTTTGTCTCAATTCAACGTCTATGTTGAAAATCTCCTCTGAATCACATCATTAGGTTCCATTAGAGAGAGAAATCTGTGTTACCTCACAGTTCCTGCAGTACAGTCCCTTTAGCAACTCTAGAACTGATACAGTAGAATGATTTTGTGTTATGCACATACATTACAAACACAAACAAACAAATATGATTGTTTTCCAAATGCATAAATGTAACTGAATCTGGGCCTGTCAATGTCCTTCAGATAATCTTGAGCTCAATAATCTTCTACAGTATTATGATTTATTACCTGTAATATCTCGCATACTAATATTTATGCTGATGCGCCGTTCCATCATGATGGCTATCAAGCATGTTGTGGTTTAATTCAAGCAGAATTCTTCATCTAATTCTTAACCAGAGATAGAATTACTCCACAACAGCACAGACGTCTTTACAGTTCAGCTGACAGAAAGTTGTCATTAAGAACTTCAGTTTTTAGAACTTTAAACTGTAGTTTATGAGGGGAAAGCAACCTTGAGTTTTCTAAAGACAGCATGTTTATCAAACTTTAATGTTGTGTTGATAAACATGCTGAATTCGCTTGTTTTGTGTTTCTCTGCAGGCTTCTGAGTGTTCTGTGCTGTAGCCTCGATTCTTTTCTTCTCCTGGAGTCTCAGTTCAGTCTCTCCGAGTTACTACTGCAGGGTCAGAGGGACAACGTGACAGAGCCCCCCTCGGGTGAAGGGTGGGTGACCACCTCTCAGTTTAAGACGAATATGTCTGTATACGTGTGCATGTGTGTTTATTGTAATTAAACCGCCTCCATTATTCCCAGAGAGTTTATCATTGACGGACTGTCCGTGGAAAGAAATCACATCCTGGTGCGAATCGGGGCAGTTGGCGGTCCGACTGAGAGGAGACTTCCCCCCCGAGCCCTCCAGAAGGTACTGGAATATAATCTGAATATGTCGTATAATGCAGAGTATAAGAATTATTGCAAAACATTGTGTAATTATAATTACAGCTTTAATTCCATTTCAATTCAATTAAATGTATTTAGCGCCGCTTTAAAATGTTTCAAAGCGTGTGCAACACATATAATCGTTATTGTTAAGTGTAAGATGTACGGTATATTATTAACACTAGTTAGTGATGGTAAAATGTGTGAATGTAAAGTTGGCTGAAAAGCTAATGTTTTAAAAACATGGGCTGCAGAGAAAAGCTATTGGTTCACATGCAACAGAAAGAATAATGACTGAATTTGACATTCATGGCGTTTAGGCGGATGTGGTTCCGGCTAATGACTCATTATATCATTTATAAAATATTATTTAGACAAAGATTTTCTCCTCTGTTCGGTTTCTCTTTAGTGCCACAGAGCCGGAGGACAAATACAGTTTTTGCTTCTCAATGGTTTTGTACTGAAGTCAGAAATTACAGGTTTCAATAGACACTAATTGCAGTAGGAGGGAAAGAAAGTGTTTTAAGTGTCCCATCTGTCTCACAGGGACATGATCCTTATCCGTGGCCCATAGTGTCCACATTCCCCCTGCCCAAATATTACCTCCTCGATGGGCCCAAGATCACCCGCGGGAAACAGGGTAAGGGGGTGTTGAATTGAGCTCAATGAATTATTTATTTGTGTTTGCTCTCAACTTTGTCTCTGGAATCAGCAGTTTAAGGCTGGAGTAAAACATGCTTCAAACGCAAATCTTTATGTAACAGCCAGACTGAATTTCAATAGAATTTTAAATTATGATTCATTTATGTTGACTTGGTTTTGTATCGAAATTCACTGCAGTAAACTGACGTAAAAAGTGTTTAGGTTTATAAAAACAATTCATAAATTCTCGCTTTACAGTGAAATACCTAATTTACAGTGTTTTATATGATTATAAACCACAGTCCCCGAGGACATATTTTCCTCCGCTCCTGACAGACTCATTTTTCCTCTTTACTGTTTCGGAAGCGTGTCTTTATTTCAAAGTGACAGCTGTCTCCGGTTCAATAAATAGAGGATGCAGAGTTCTCAACAGCTCGCAAACATTTTTCCTTCATAAAAAAAGTTTCGTCACACGTTTGTGGGCCTGTTCAGTGATTCAATGACATACGTTTCATTCAGCCAGTCTCTGTGTTTATTAGCTTCACAACAGCTCATAATTATCAACTGTGGTCGGTGTAGATATGCCATAAAAACGAGTTTATGAGGGGTGTGTAGTCAGTAACTGACATCCTGTCGTGTTTTTCCTCAGAGCCTGAGATAAGCGCGTTCATGGCCTCCTCTAAAGACACAGAACGGGACACTAGCTGGATAAACGACTGCAGAAAACAGTTCTGCAAGATCATGACTTCAAAATCTCACACCCTCGCTGGATACGGTACGACCTACATTCAACTTCTCAACTGACGCCCAGCTGTGCACCCCATCTCAAAGTCTTGCTTTATTTAATAGGGTAATGTCATAAAAAATCTAAACCATAAACAGACCTCATGTGGCCGGAGGGGCCCACAGCAAGGGTCTCTCTGTGGTATATAACCCCTGGGGGGAGGCATCCTTTTCATAAAAAATTTGTAGAGTCCCTGTGAATTTTATTGATGACGGCGCTTCTCAACAGCAGAAGATCTAAAGACTGAAAGATTGAAAAAGCAAAGTGTGTGGAACCCTGTGCGGAGGACCTCATTTTTTTTTGTAACCGTGTCGCTCATACTCCTCATTTGTCAAAGTTTATTTCAGTCCAGCTTTTAGTGTCAGATTCAAACTAAAGGCTGGACTTGACAAGCAAAGGCACAGCGTTTGAGTTGTGTCACTTAAAACACACGTGACAAACTCACAGCAGAAATAAACAGCCGTTTGTTTGTGTGGGTTGGTGAGGTGATGTAGGTGCGTGTATGTAATGTCAACGCAGAGAGTTAGCGTAACTCTTAAGAAAGTGTTTGTGAAGTTAAGAGACTGTGATTTTATGTCATTTCTATATGACAGAGTTTATCATGTTGACATTTTAAAGTCCATTAGTTGTCTTTACTGTCCTTTTAACATTTGATCTCCGCAGGGCTGAATGAACTCTGTTTTTCAGTACGTTAATGGTGGCTCTCTTAAGTGCAGTAAAGTATTCTCTGTACGTTATGAGGAAATGCTTCAGTTATGATATTTAGCGATAAGCCAGCATCTTAATCCATGCTGTTTCTGTGGAAAACACAGTGTTGGGTTCTTCAGATTTATTAAGAGTTTTTTGGTGTAACAGATGCTCAGTTAGGCCTGGATATTTTTACTCATTATGTCTGCTCAGTTAGTGACATGTCTGCTCCTCACAGTGATCATCTAGGCTGTGTGCTGGATAAACAGCACAAATCAGATGTATTAAGACCAGTAGGTGCACTTATGAGATTTAAAGCTTTGTTTGTTTGTTTTTAAGTATCTCTGATTTGATCTCAGTAAGATGTTCTGGGATAAATCTGCCATCCAGGCAGTTGGTGATTAGAGCCCTTTAGCAGAAGATGTTGGTTTCTTCTAATGAGTCTGAACGTTCTCCTCGTTTCTCCCACAGTTCTTGCTGATCTGCTGGAGAAGGTTGTCCTTCATCTCTCATCTTCGTCCACCGACTGCTTCTTTCCTCCTGCAGAATATAAAGGTCAGTCCAAAGCACTTAAATGTTTCATGAATGTTCTCCAGACCTAACAGGGTCTACTAAACATCCACTTCACAGAGCTGGAAGAAGACCTTTAAAAGAACAGCACAAGGATGTACATGAACATATCGTTGTGTTTTTAAATGGCTGTTGTTCTTTCAGTGATGCAAAGAAATTCAATGTTTGCATCTGTGGTTTTTATTTGGTTAGCTCGGATCTGATTGTGGACATGCACAAGCGGCCAACGACCCAACGCTGTACCAAAACTGTTTATCGTACGAAATGTAATTTCGATGGTTTCCTGCTCGCGGCAGCCAATAATTCACAGCACAAAACTCATTGTGGTCGGCACAAATCACGTTTGTCCTTGTTGCAGGCGAACCTCTGTTTTGTTTTCTGTTTTTACTTTTCCAAGTTTTATTGTTGGTGGATAAGGGCATGTCACTCACATCATGCTGACAACTGCCTAATTTAGTTAGATTCTATCAAAAAAATACTGTTAAATTTACACCAACGCACCATATTGTCACATAACATTTGAAGTCAACAATAACAATTGCAATTATGATGTCTGCTGTCAATGACCAATCAGAACAGACCTGCTACCATTGGTTAAGGTTCACTGTCAACATTTTGAAGTTCAGTTCTGTGAAAATAAGATCACTCTGGTTGCGAGAGACGTTCGCCTACCTTTTATTCCCACAAAAGGAATTATTTAGAAAATATTTGAGGCTCTGTGGGTTTTTCATTTATTAAACATAATGGGTCTGAGAAATAAAATTGGTTTTACCTTTTTTTCTTTTTAAATCCCGGCTGTAAGAAATAGCCGCAGGGTTGTGCTTTTATTAATACGACTAATTCAAACAGAACACTTGAAACACGTTCACACCCCTCCTAAACCGTTATTGTTTTAAGATTTTTATAATAAGCTTCATAATCATGATTGCGTTACGCCATAAAATCAATTAAGCACCAAAACAAGCATTTTTAGGAAACTGCTTTATATAAGGAAACTCAATTACGTTTTTACAATTATGTTTGATTTGCAAACAAAACATTGTTTGAATATCATTTGCTGGAACAGATTCAAGGAGTTGGAAAATCCTTTTAAACCAAAGGAAAATGTTTGTTTTGGGGGCTGCATTTATCATGAGAAAAATCATGATCTCCTGAGCTCTCATTTTGTTCATCTTTATGTTCTGTCTTCTCTGGTGCCGGTTCTGAACCCTCCCCTCTCATCTAGCAGAGCAGTCGGGTCGAGCTGTCACAGAACACGCGCTTCATCTCACTTAGCCGCTCATGTCATAACCGCTGACTGATGCCAACAGCAGCAGCTACGATTTGTCATTTGGGCTTTCCTATTGGTTCATTCGCCAGCCAATCAAGATGAGCCACTTTGTGAGGCGCACATCCATCAGCATTATGTCATCATTACAATCCTGACATTGTTGTGGTATTAATGAGGATGAAGGAACGGCCACATAATTATATCAATGGGCTCATTTCCCTCACCGGGGGCATTTACTCAATTAAAAGCCGTTCTGAAGCAAGATGAATTTAGATTGCAGAGTTGATGAGGATTTGTGGGTTAGCAAAGAAAATGTAGAATTATTCAACACGTTTTGAAACGCTGCATAACTCTGTTCTCTGTTTGTTGGTTTTAAATGGACTGAAGAGGAGGCGTAAACCAACTAACAATTTTAGGCTGTAAGAACGTTTCTGTAACATTTACATTAAGCTACAAAAGCGTTAGAAATGTTATTTTTGAAATTCAAGGAACTGAATCAAAACATCCAGTTTTGTAGACGCTGTATTAACGTTGTTGCTTGGTTATAGGAACGTTATTCAATCTTTTTTAAATGCTGTAACTTTATAAAATATTCCACTAACTACTGTAGTTAAGAATAATGTTTTTGATATGTGTGATGTACCACATTATAGAAGTACAGGAAAGTTTCTAATAACTTCTAGAAAGCTAACGTTCTGGGAACGTTCTATGCTAGCCGGATAATCATTTCTCTCTTTTTGTTGGGGTTTAGTGGTGGACCACAGTGTGAAGACCAGAAGTTTATCATGTGTGGAGCAGTTAGGTGTTGGGATCTCCCTCAGGTAACGTTTGCATCACCTGAACACACCTCAGTCCCACACGCAACACACGCTAGATCTTTCTCTTCATCTGCGTTTCGTTTGTCCTGCATCTTTAAAATGAGATGCACTTTGACTGATACAGTACAAAAGTTCTGCAAAAACATAAATTCCTAATGCATTTTTAATTAGTTTTTTCTGCTTTTCACTTGATATGTCTGAGCATCCTTAAAACAAGATAAATATACTTGAGATGGGAGGAAACACTGCATAAGATATTAAAGCATGATTTCAGAGAATGTATTTGTTAGTATTTTGTCTCAGCTGCAAGTCCTGGGCCAAATATCTGGCTCAAACACTTCCTGAAATATTTATTTTACTTTGGAAAGTAAGACAAAAGCATTTAAGAAATTGAATTTTTCCAACGTTGAATAAAGCCTTTCTTGTTTTTAAATGTGAAATCTCACTAAAGCTGGTTAAAATAACAGCTAAAACACGAACAAAGAAAAAAAAATGACAATAGGATAAGACAAGTATTAAAAAAGTCTTAATATCATATGCTGTTTTAAATCCAAGCACAATTATGGTGTTTAAATGTTTTGTTTTTAAAGGTTTTGTAATGATTTCATGGTAAGATATTTGTACTGAGAAAAACAAGACACAAACACTGATTAAAACGATGTTTTTTGCAATGCAGATATTCTGAAAGATTTTTCACCGAAAGCCAGTTGCATTGTGGATTATGTCAGCACACTAGTTAAACTCAATATGAACCCATTTATATATTTTGTCTTTAGGCAATGCAGGCAGTGACCGTAATCAGGCGATGCGTTATAGCACGCCGCACATTTGGGTAATTGCTCTTCTCTGTAACCCTCATTTAGTCCCTCGTGTTTCTCAGACAGAGACTGTAAATGTGCAATAAAACTGAATTTAATTCAAAAGAGATATTTGTTCTTATTAGTCTGGAAATATTGCTGAGAGAAAGTTCTAATTATGCAAATGCACACAAGTTGTTGTTACGGAAGAGGTTTTAAAGACGGCTGTTCACCTTTGTTTAGCAAGGTGTTATTGAATGAAGTATTCAATTAAGTAGCTGTACAAAAGTGTGTGTGTGTGTGTTGCAGGTATGGAAAGTTCCTGAAGTTGTTGAGAGAGGATTCTGAACAGGATCTGTGTCTCCTGCTCAAACACTGTCAGGAGTTTCTCTCTCAGCAGCGGATCCCTGTGACATCTGACCTCTGTATCCTACTCTGTATTTCTCTTCATCAATATCTCCTGTTGTACAAGAATTCTGATGTTTCATAACTCACTGAGAATGCTAAATACACTCAGCAGTAAAGCGCACTTTGTTCGCTAAGTACACTTTGGCAGGTTAAATCGTCTTAGCATGATAATACAACATGCTAGCCTCAAATTATCGCTGCTAATTCATGTTAAAAGCACTAGCATCATGGTAAATCAAGCTAGCATCATTTTAAAACATGTTAACCTCGTTGTTATTTTCTGAGTTTTGCCACGATAAGCACCACTCACATTTTACATCTAATGTACACAAGCAGTCACTTACCATCATACAACCAACAGGACAGACAGCGGTTTAAATCACGATTAACAACAATGATTTCTGAGGTCGTTCTATCGCTGTTATGTCATGCATCAGTCACACTGCTCTTTAGATATTGGCATTAGCATCAACCGTTACCGCCACCGACGAGACGCGTGGAAGATTCCTTGACCCGAGCGACAGCTTATTTTCAGGGTGGTTATCCGGGTCACGACTGGTTTGCCTCCACAGTTTTCCTGCTCATGCACGGAGACGTGGGCCGCTCTCTGAGCCTGCTCTTGCGATTCTCCCGTCTCCTCCCGTCCGCCTTCCTGTGGCCCCCGAGACTTCACAGCTCGGTGAGTTACAGCCCATCCATTAGCGCCCCCTTTGTTTTACATTTCTAAGCCCACCTATCTTTCCCACTTGGTGCAAATCTCTTTCTCTCTCTCGTCATCGTTCATCACCGGTGAAGCTGCCATCAAAACTGGATCAACTGCTTGCGCTCAGAACGCATTAAAATGTCTCAAGCTTAGCTGCAAATTTGTAGTGGTAACGTTTGCATCCCCCCTCGTTGTGAAAGAGCGATTCTGCAAGCTTGTTGCTTGGCAACCGTAAACATATAAATGACTCTATTTTATGTTTTGCTTGACAACACTACCTGAAATCCTGTTTATCATCGACTTATTTCAGACACATCATTGGTCTTCTGCAAATATATAAACGGTACAACAAAATCTAGAACAGTTGTCCCTTTATACCCGTTCTCCTGTATTGAGTTCTAGATTTATTTAGTACTGTTCTGTTTCTGTTATGAAGAACTGCAGTTTTCATATCTGCATGGCACAAACAAAACGCATCATTTTAACCACATCATCAGTCTAATCTCTATTTGCATAAGAACAGTCTTAATACTGGGAGAAAATGTGGAATATTATATTACTTGAGCACCATCATTATATAATCTCTCTCTGTCTCTGTCTCTCTCTCTCTCCCTCTCTCTCTCTGGGAACAGTGGCTCAGTTAATAGAGTTTCAGCTCTATAAGTATGTGGGGAAATGACACAGGAGTTTCTGTGATTACAGCTGTATATTTCTCTGCTGTCTGAGTGGCAGCGGATGTAAATCACTCATCCCAGGCCTTCAGAGAAAGACAATGGAGACAATTAAGAGGAGAGACGACACGTCCACACGTCTCCACGCTTCCTCTCAGTGGAGACACGCATTAGACAGCTAATGAAATGTTGGCTGTCGTTCAGCGTGGCTTTTCTCTGATGGGGTCTTGCATGAACAGTGGAACATCACGGATGATGTTCTGATGCGTTATATGATGTCACAGTTTTTAAAGGGATGGCTCACCCCCAACCAATCTTTTTGCACAATGATTTTCATGTTGGATGGTCCTTTAACTGTCAGACTGTCTGTTATGTTTTCACTGAAGCGTTTAATATTGTTTGTGTTGCAGGTTCATCTCCCTACAGAGATCGCTCAGTCAGGCATCCATCCTATCTACTCCTGTACAGCACATTATGTTGAGATGTTGCTCAAGGCTGAAGTTCCTCTGGTCTTCTCCGCCTTCAGAATGTCCGGCTTCACACCCTCTCAGGTGCTGTAGTTAAAAGTCCTCACCGCCTTTAAAATGTCCGGCTTCACGTCCTCTCAGGTGCTGTAGGTAAAAAGTGCAAGATTAGAAAATGTTATATAGCAGTTTTATGATTAGATTTTTGATTTATTTATTTGCTTTTCTCTGGGAATAATAAATACTCTCTCCAGGTCAGTCCTCAGACTTATTACGTTGTAAATACTCATCACAACGTTTTTCAAAGAGGTTAAAGAGCAGTTTCTAAAAAACACCAGAGTCAGATGTCAAGTGGGTTAAAATGTTGCTTTTATTTGCATGTTTTGAATTTGTTTGTGTGAAGAGAATAAGGGTCAGAGACTCACTCAAAACTGATTGCTAACCTAACACAAACACTACATTGCTGTTATATTGATGCATACTTTGGTCCAGTAACTGTTTTTACAATCGTTTTTCAAGGGAAGGTGTGAATGTCTCACAGAGACCAAAAGCTAGTCACAAAGCTAGTCTGACGTTGCATATTGTGTATCACTGCAAAGTTAGAAACAAAGATTGAAGGACGTTCAGCGATGACCTGAATAACTGAGAATCTACACAAATGCACAGATTACTCAGTGCAACAACATCTCTGGGGGTTTATATACTGTATGCAAAACCACACAGCTTTCCCGCCTCAAGTCGTCTGTCAGATTTAGTCAGATACGACCTCTTTCAGCAGTCAAGGACAAAAGTAACTGTGTTTGTTTTCCATTCAGTGTTTTTCAGTATTGTAGTTTATCCTCTTCAAACTCTCAAATATTATGATCTTTTTTTAATTCCTTTGGCGTGACTAAAAATAGATTTCTCTGATTCTCGTGCCAGAAATTCAGTATTGATATTAGAAAGATGTTTCTGGCAACTATAATTTTTTTATGTTTTCAAGGTTGTAATTTTTAAAAGACACATGCAGACAAACACGTTTAAATATATAAGCAATACATTTAAAATCAGAGGAAAATTGTGTTTCAGTGTCTTTGTTTGTACTGTAGTGTCAGATGTTTCTTAGTGTCAGAAGAACCATTGTTCACCTGTTGTTGATGTATTAAATTAAAGCGTTATACTACACAGCAGAAACAGACTGCTGTAATTGTCTTCTTCCGCTGCTTGGAGACTTTAAATGAGAAAAAGCATGTTGTGGTTCTTGTTAAATCTGCATACAGAGAGCAGAATTTATAATGTACAAGTTTTTTAAGCCGTGGTGTGTAATTTCTACAGCACCAAACAGCATTCAAACAGAATCGCAAACGTTTCAAGATTCTCAAATACTTGAAAAACAGAAAAACTAAACATGCAGGTCAACTCTTTACTAGCTTGTTAAAATAATGGTGTGACAGACATACATTCACTAATGCCTGAAACGTCGTAGATTGATAAGTTTAAGTTTTTTATACTGCCTTTGATTTGGGAAGCAAAACTGTACAATACTTTGAACAATTTTAATAGTTTTGAATGGCTTTTTTTTTGATGAAATTATGCTTTTATTCCAGAAAATATC
Source organism: Yasuhikotakia modesta (assembly GCA_036877545.1). Classification (NCBI taxonomy): domain Eukaryota; kingdom Metazoa; phylum Chordata; class Actinopteri; order Cypriniformes; family Botiidae; genus Yasuhikotakia; species Yasuhikotakia modesta. The sequence continues at coordinate 23,468 of JBAJNP010005223.1, forward strand.
ATCGTAGGGTTACCTTACGTTGAACGTTCCCTTTTAAGCAAAAAACAAGACAAAATCTTGATTTTAAAAATGTTGTTTTTTCCACTGTAGAAACTTGTTTTGAATAGCCAGACACAGACAGGAAGAAGATTTTCTGTTTTAAATTGAGTGTCACCTCTGTGATGGAGGCCGTGTGTGGCTCGGCACCTGGGAGAGTGTTTTGAATTCTGGACGGGTGCAGAGAGAGTGAGAGAGCGAGACACAGATGCTGTTTAAATTATCTGTGGAGTGTTGTGAATGTACAGGAGGGGCTACAGATGACGTCTATGGTACTGCAGAATAATTGAACATCTTCTGAAGTGGATTCTAGCACCTGAATTGAGTTCCACAGAAACAAAATACAAGTCAGCCTATAGCCGCTATAGTGCTTTCTGCATGTTAGCAATCAAAACCTTTTATTTATACTGAGACGATGACTGACATTAATACATAATGAATATTAGTAGTTTGTCGTTTACACTCTCTCTGTCGTTTCTCTCTCTCTCTTTTTCCTGTTTGTGTCCTGTTTCCTGTTTATGTCAAAAAAAAGTGATTTTTCTTTTTAAGTTTTCATTTAGTTTAGTTATTCTTCCTACAGGAAGTCTTTAATCATAAACACGGTTTAGAGAAATCCAAATAAAATTCATGAATACTCAGAAGTTTCTGATCTCTCACTTATTTTTCTGTCTTATATTGATTCCTTTAAAAAATTATGGTGTAAACGTTGCGTCTCTCTCTCTCTCTCTCACAGATCTGTATTCAGTGGGTCAGCCAGTGTTTCTGGAACTACCTGGACTGGTCTGAGATCTGTCACTACGTGGCTGCTTGCATCATCATGGGAGCAGACTACCAGGTGTACATGTGCGTCGCTGCTCTCCGACACCTGCAGCCGGAAATCCTGCAACACACGCAGACGCAGGACCTGCAGGTTTTTCTGAAGGTATGAAGTACAAATTTTATGAAAATGTTGAAAAACTGCAACGCTGAACTTTTAAAGTCACAACATCTGGTCGCATTTATAATTGCAGTATACAGGTGCATGCTGTAGCGCTCTTGATAGGCATTCAAGCTAGAGGGCCTGTATTTACATTTGGATACATTCCTGTCGCTGTTTGTACAGTACAGCGAGAATGACTACAGTAAATCAGATTAAGCACGTGTCCTTTTCAAAATCTAGAACATTTTAGTGTTTGCGCAGGTCTGCGTTCACAGCCATTGTGTTCCTGAACAACAAGCCTTTCAGACGCCTGTGAGCATTTGAACGTGTTTAAGACGCCAGCGCTTATCTGCGTCTCATCTAAATTAAAGATCGGAAGGAAAATGACTCGGTCCTCGTCAGGTTATTTTAACGCTGAATGAGGCGGAGGATGTAAAATGAATCCATTTTATAGAACTCAACATAGCAGAAATCAAACTCAAGCCTTTGTAAGCAGGATTTCAAAAGCAATTGTCTGTAGCTGCAGAACACGCGCCACACTCTGAAAAGCAACGATGCATCGTTCAAAGCATTCAGCATTAGTGGTTTTCTCACAGTTTTTTTGTTATCAGCAACAGTAGGCGGTGAGAGAGTTTTAATGTCTGTGGATAATTGGTACCTCTAATTAATATGTCGTTTTATTGTTCATTTCGAACACACCAGCACGTTTTTCCGATTTTCTGTCACTTGAATGGCGGCTTTGTAGTCGTAAGACTCCGCTGCAGGGAAATACACCTGGAATTTTTTCACAGCGGATGTAATTGTTTTTTCTGATAGCTGTGCTAAGTTTGATCTTGCCCTTGTTTTGTTACCACACAGATGTGGAAGGACAAATTTAAAAGAAAGAATTGCAATGAAAACTTCAAACAAGTCACGCTTCACGAAGCCACGCGATAGTGTTGTGTGCAAAACAATTAATATTTAATGTTATTATATATTTAGTTTCTTGGATTATAAAAGGGCATGACAGATCAGTGTATAAAACCATCTTTTTACATTACCCCAACTTTATGACAGTAAGTTTATAATATTTATTTATAATTTGAGTTTTGCAGGAATGGTCAGTTTAGCTTCATTTCAGTAAGTTTGTAAATTAATCTGCCACGTTATATTTCAACCAGAGGTGGCAGTAGAGAGGAGAAAGTTACAGTGAGGTTACATCTTTTTCAGTTCATAAAGATCTCTGTTATGACAGGCATTTACTGATAATAACCGCTTGTGTCGTGTCTTTCAACAGCTGTATACTTTAAACACTGCAGTGTTAAAGTAATCAAGTCTGTTATTTCACTGGCTGCTTGAGAAAGACTGTATATTAAAAGATGCTTTGTTTTTAAAATGTGACATGCTTTCTTTTCGTTGGCTCCTACAGCGTTGTGTTTTTATCTGTTTTGTTTGTCATTGCCAAACTGACTGCCGAGGTCTGCAGTTACGCCCTGAAAGCGCTTACGCTGCAGACATATTTTACTTAACAAACATACTCATAAAGCTTTATTGTCCTTCCCTAATTTTCATATTCATCAGGAACTGAAATGTCCTTTCGTAACTTCAGGGCTGTGGATTCATCTGCTGACTCATCCTAACTAGAATAAAGTTTGTTTATTGTTTATTTAAACAAAATTACTTATCTCTGTCTAAATGCCAGCATGTATTAGGCAGAACATTTGTTATTTACAGCAAAAATCTTCAGTCTTATCTGGCGTAGCATCATTGTTTGACCTCTTGTTTGATAAATAACCGCTCCTAAAATGAAGGTTTTTCACAGGTTAAAAGGTACTTCACAGCAATGCCATTAAAGAACCTTTTTGGTTCCTCAAAGAGTCGTTTTGTTTAAAGAATTTCTTTCATTTAATTTTCTTCCTAATGTTCTTTCAGAACATTTTCCATTTCAAAAAACCTTTTGTGAAACAAAAAGTTTCTACAAATGTTAAAGGTTCCCAATAGAAACATACAGACAAAAATAGTTCTTCTATGGCATCTTGAAGGTACCGTTTATTTTGAGTGAACGAGAACTTCTTTCTTAGATTGTTTTATCATTTTAATTACTTTATTTGCAGGATAGTCAGCTGTGAGTTTAAGAGCGGAAGTTAAAACACCCAACATTCATTGACATGTGCTGAGCGCAGTCTGGTCTACAGCTAGTCTACAGCTCTCAGAAGGTTTTAAAGTTGACTTTCTCAAGCGCTGCTCTTAAGCTCTGGCTTTTGTCCACCCACAGGAGGAACCGATTCACAACTTCAGGGTGAGTAATTACCTGGAGTACATGGAGGGGCTGGAGCACAACTACAGATCCACGGTGCTCTCCGACATGAGGAGCATCTTAGCCAGGAGCAGCTAGACTCCTGAGGATCAAGAGACTTCAGCGAGGAACGGGAATGACTGTTGCATCATGGGACGTGGAGCAGAATGAAATGAAAGGCGCGTCTCTGTAATGCGCTGCGGTACGCCTTACATGCAGACGCTTGAGTTTTGTTTATTACTGTGTAAATATTTCCCCAGTGTCCTTTTGTTCTCAGCGATTTTGTATTTTTGTGCTTAAGTATTTTCACTCCGGGGATCATAAATATGAAAAACAAACTTATCAAAACCAGATTGACGTTCAATGATTTTTGAAGCATGGGAAATAAGCTGGTGTTGTAAATCGTAGCTGTAATGTAAACATTCTTCAAAATTTCTCCTTTTCACCAACATAACTGAGTTACGCATTTTTTTGCACTTAAAAAATGCAATAGTAATATTTAAAATATGTATTATTGATCCTAGTATATTTATAGTATTAACGCAATTAATAAATGCTGTAAAAATGTTTTTTATTGTTAGTTTAATGTTATAGTTACACGTTTAAGAGACGCTTTTGTACAGCTAACACAATGTTTACCAGTTAAACTACCGATTTCATATGAACAGAGATGGTATCTTTCGCTACGTATGTTGTTTTATAAGCCTGTTTCAGTCTTGACTTGTATGCCATCAGTAAAAATATAAAAGATCAAAGCCTTTGATTTGCGCTGTGATGTACGTAACGTTTCACGTGTTCATCTTTCCGTGACTCACGGGCCGCTGAGACGTCCTTGCGCAGGGCATGCTGTTTTTCCTGAGGGCGTACAGTACATTAACATCTGCAGTCTTTTATTCCCATTCTGAAAGACTTTAGAAATGCGTCGTCAAGTTGACAGGCATTTATTAACACATTTCTGCTTCTCTTACGTTCACCATCTGTAACTCACACAGTGAATAATGAATTAGATCATTAGAGAGGTGTCTTTTACCCTCACAACAAACGCTAAATATTACATACTGTTTACCCAGTAGGAGGCAGAAGCAGTTATAATTTTTAAGCTTTGAAAAGTTTCCTCAGAGAGCGTGTTTTTTACCCATTTTCTCTATTGCGCTTTAAAGGGTTTCAAGAGTTCTGATTGGTCCTCACGCTTTTGATTTATCCGTGTTGGTACAAAGATGCAACATTGGAGTTTGTTGCGCGTCTGCGGATGATGTCATCTCCATGCAATCATACCAATCTGTTCACGCTCATCAGGCTAATGATTTAACCACTGATTGTTGGCCAACAATACAGCTCTCCACAACAGCAAGTTGTTGCGCTAGCTCCACAACAGCCTTTGTGACGTGGGTTGTGATGATGTATCTAATAGACCAAAATGGCAGGATAATTAGCAAGGGCTAATTATGGATGGTTAAACTGATTAAATGATAATTAAGGCCTATCTGTCTTGCGTTAGACTTGAGGAGTTGCATTAGCCTAATTTTCTCTGGTAAATATGCTTTATCATTCCTTTCAGTGTAATTAATCCAGTTATGGCTGCCAAATTCCACTTTTTGAGGAATTGGCTCAATGTATTTTGGGTCGATTCAATCGGTTCTCCTTTAACATTGACGTCCAGGTGTCAGTCATTGGAAATCCAGTTACTGGACATTGACGGACACACAATCAATTCAAGGGTCTTTTGAGAAGATACCACAAGCATTATCTGTCTCTATTAAACTTCAAAATCTCAAGGGGTTTGGGGATGAATCCATTTTCTCTCTGTATTCATTCTAATCTGGACTGATTAGCCCCTGATTAAAATGCAGGACCGGCGCTCTGGTCGGCTTCTCCTGCAGAGGAATGAGATGGGGGCCGTCGATTTTTGTTCCTCCAGGAATAGAGAAGGTTTAAGAAGCAGACATGGAACATAAAAGAGTTTCTTTCTTCACAAAGTAAGGGCCGAGTAATCGGAAGCGAAAGTAAAAGCGGTAGAAGATTACTGCACAGCCCTAACACATCCATTTCCTGTCACCTCAAAAGTAGGCAATAATGTACAGCAGGCTTTTTGTATAGTACATTCGCTCCCTCAGTCCTGCCGTTGAACGTGTGAATCGTATCTCTGTTCTGCAGCGGCTGCACCGTCCGTTGCCTCAGTTCCTGTTTGGAGAGCTTGTTTTGTTGCATATGTTCCATTACTGCTATGATGTAAAAGCATAACCACACAATCGCCCCAATTTCCCCTCAGGCCCACCTGACAGGCCCATCAGGTTAATTGCAAAAGTCTCATTAGCGTTATCGTAGCAATAGCCGTTTGCATTACCAGACCACAATACTTACCATGCCAGAGCACTGAGGGAGTCGAGTGAATAGAACACAAAAGAGATGAGACACAACAGATAACCCAGGCATTCAATATTGTTCTCCAACATCTTTGTCCTCTCAGGCCACAGGAACGCAGATCCCCAGATAGCGTTCAAGTAAAGTTATCACAGTAGTGTTCTGCATCAGAACCGAGGAGGAGTCTAGGAGGCGGTTGAGTGATGTACCAGCGATGCACTTTGACCCCTACAGACGCTCCCAGAGGACAACACTGCCCCGGTGCTTTAAAAAAAGGTGGGTGGATCAATACTGCATTTCCAAACATCAGAAACAGAAATAAGAGTCTGTGACCATTTACAAATTCTCCTAATAAGATATTTTGAGGAAGGTTATTGCTAGTTTTAAAACCTGCGATGCTAGTTTTAAAACCTGCGTAATTGGAACAAACAGAAGCGCAGTTTCTCAACACTTCACGCTTAAATGAAGTGTGATAATTCTTTTGCTGTTAGACATGAGTTTGTACTTGAAATTGTCGGTTTGATGTTTAAAGGGTCTCTTATTGCTTAAATGTGGAAAAAGGAAGCAGACAAAAGGAAACAAAAATAGAGAGCAAGACAAATGGAATTGTGGGTGTTGAGCGAGAGCAACATAGCCTCACATCAACTGACAGCTGAGAGATTTGCTCATTGTCTACTGTGTCATTTTTGCTGTGAAGTGTCTATTATTGGCAATGATTTTACATAATGTATTGACATCTGTGTGGTGAATATAAATGTGGCAGAGGTGGATGAAACCGTGTAATGAGAATGTGATGGTTGTCGTCTTACCGGCAAAAGCTCAGTTTGATCTAGCAGA
>JBAJNP010005224.1:0-29894 GCA_036877545.1 Yasuhikotakia modesta
TATTTGCTAATTGTAAACGAATATATAATATTTAGAAAACATTTTTCTTTTTAATCTACCAATTTCATTTATGCAAAAACCGAAAGTCTTTAAGGTTACGTTGTAAGTTTGACAGCACGTGTCTATGTAAATCTCAATGTACAAGAATTCAAGAATTATTGAAGAGTTCAAGAATTATTTGAACGGCGTGTCTTTGCCAAACGACATGAACGGACCTCCTCAAGCAAATAAGTTGCCAAAATAAGTAAAAAATTAAAAACGAATCCGTCTGCAGCATAATTCGTCTGAAATCTTTTAATCCGAAGGTCAACTAACCCAGTGACAGCTGCACGCTCAGACTGCAGTGCAGCTCAGTAAGGGAGCGTTTAAGGTGGCCTCGCCTACCGCCGGCTCCACCTTAAAAGAAAAAACACCTGGGATATTGACACCGCAAAATGCACGAGACGAGAGGAGGGTTGGATTATTCCTTCTTCAGTGGGGTAAGATGCTTAACTAATTATCTTTTCCATTGGCAAATCCTTAAGTTTAGTTGCAGACTAAACAACGGGTAGCTTCTGTGCAATGAGACGTTTAACGCTGCCGGCGTGTGTTTGCGCACCTGGAACCTTCAACACAGCCGTGCAGGTACAGCGACTCTCCAGGTGGAAGATAGAGAGACGTTTGAAAGGAGAGAGAAAATGTAAGGGGGGGAATCTGGGCTGCATTTGTTACTTGATACTCAGGAAGTCAGTGACGACGCTTTGACTTCTTTGTCTCATTGAAAAATCAACGATTGATAAGTCGGCGTTGCTGCTCATGGGAGGCAGTCGTGGAGCGAACGGCAGGAGCTGGACGCCGGCGACTCGCGTCGCTTCACGCCCGGCGCGGCGCGTTTGTTGTAGCTTTTCGATAGCGATCGTTTAGATTTGGTCGAATCCGTGTCAGTCTGGGAGATAAAACCGGCTTTTAGATTTTAGTTTTTTTATATTTGAGCAGAACAAATTAACTTAAAGAAGAGACACAGTCTGAAAAAAAGTTTTAGGATTTTAAGACGTTCGTATCAGGTAAGATTTTTTTTTAGATGTTTTTTGGAAACAAATGCAAATTTCAGACACACAAAAGTCTGTTAATGTTAAATATAGTTCCTTTAAATGTAATATAGGGAATTAGCTGGGGTGCATTACGTGTTACGCATTATGCACACGATGTAAAATGATAAAGTTAAATAGTTTAAAGTGTATTTGTACCTTTATTTTTTCCCACTTGTTCTTAAATAGGTTATATGAATAGTCTCAGTGCAAACATAAGACGCAGGACATTTAAACCTTTCCCAGCATCCTGCATCTAACCAACTGTGTTTTTATTTCGTTTGTTATGTTAAAACCAGGCCTGCTTCGTTTGCATGGGCTTAACGGGATTTGTTTAGGTGGGAAATCTCATTGTTAGGCAACTATGCGTAAAATAATGGATTTATATATTATAATAATCTCCATTTATATTGTTTAAAAGTTCGTGTAGGTTGCCAAACATTAAGCCCACCTGAATAAGTGCATATCTCAGGACCATGCACGGTTTATATAAGATTTATAGTTTTTGTTTTTTCAAAATATTATAGTTTTTCAGGTAAACAATCCACAGGCGACCCACGGTGGTTGTTTTGCCCACCGTCACCTTGAGAATCGGCCGGGCGGTGTCCTTTTGGAGACAGAGTCGCCAGATCTCTCCTAAAATAACTGAACCTCGTGGAGATACTCGATAATACGACAAATGCGATTAACCTGAAGGCTTTGGGGCTGTCGTGAAAGTTAAAACCAGGCTTGTGCCTTCAGTCCATACCAACAAAAACTGGTTTACTTCAATAACTTAGGACGTCAATTTGACGCAGTGCCATGCAGGGTTAACAAACGATGGATTCAAAGCTGGATCAGGATCAGCCACTAAAACACTAAAATGTTCTGCATCCTTAAACGAAAAATAGAAATAGTTGTTAGATACAGATTGGAAATAATGTTCTCCTATTCAAATAAATTTGTTTCAGGTATTACTGGTGACCTGAATAATAAAAAGGATATTTGGAGTACATAATAATACTAATATCAATATCATGACTGATAACTTACATGTTTTTGTCAACATGTCTTTAAAATTAAATGTGTTTTGTAACATTACAAATATTAATGGATGGATAGTAAATTTGACCCTTTTGAGATAGAATTTTTTTGATATATTGTATGATTTTGACATAGTTGGTTGTATGTGCCCTTGTATCTGATATTTGGAAAATTAAGTTGCCAGGGTTTTGCTGCAAAACATTTTTGCACCAGGTTTTTGTTAAAAAAAAAACGCTTTGTGCCAAGACGCCCATCAAAAACAGCCCATGAAGTTGTTATTGTATTGGAATTTTTCTTTCATTATGCAGGGATGAGGAAAGAAAGCCAGACCCATTTGGCTGTACTGGCTTCTCAGTTTGGCTTTTTAGAGGTATTGATTATTCCAGGAAATTGCAAGAGGAGTCCTTATCCGGGAGCCATTTGGGCGTCTGAAAAATCACTTAGAACATCATTTTGGAGCTGGAATCAATCCGGCCTCCATCTCGTGCAGAAGCTAATGTCTGTTCTGGGTCCTGCAGGGTGGGGCTGCAGGGTTTGGCGATGGGTGGAGGAGGGTGGAGGTCTGCTGGATTCTCCCATAGCAGATGGCACATAATCGGGCAAAACATGAGCAGTGGAGGCCAGAGCGAGTGGAAGATATGGCAAGCAGCTAGTTTACATAGGAAGTGTGTGCTTGATAGTGTTGTTTTTTTCTGCAACATGGTGTCGTCTTTACTTAATAGAGACTTCACTATTCAGTCTGATGTGTCTGGTTGGTGTTTGAGGTCTTTGGTTGATGTCACATGAGAAGACCAGCTGAAGTTGGCTGGTCTCATCTTCTGTCAGTTGATCTTATATTCAGTGTTTGGAAAGTCACTTTTCTTATTAATATTTGTTTTAATGTTGAGATTGTGGGAAAACACAGGATGTTTTTTTTCAATTGAAGTGCATTTCAGTGTAAAGAGATAATCTTTCAGAACATGTTCAGAACATTCTCTGTTTTTGCTTTAAATCTTTTCAGATTATCTGAAGATATTTCATCTGTGAGACTGGTTAGATTTTTAACAAGACATCCGTCAGTATAAAATACATGCCCTAATGTAACTTTAATATTTTAAACAGCTAGATAAATTGTTTGAGCACGTCACGCAGGACAATGTTAGCATTTTTTTCTTGCAATAACTTTCAACTTTCAACAACTTAGAATTTTTAAGACCTTAAAAACCTTTACTATGATATAATGAGCTTTAGTTTTTCTCTCTTTTTCACAAATTCTCTCTCTTTCTTTCCCTTTAGGAAGAAGGTTTCTTCTACATCTCCTTGCCCCCCTCACTCTTCCACCCCCTCCAAGCTCACTCTTTCTTTCATTGGTGAAGACTGCGGGTTGTCTTAAGAGAGCTAGCTGATTGGCTAATAGTCCCTGCGTTCGGCTGATCTGGAAGATGATTGGGCAAAGCTGACAGACTCCTGTTCTGTGTATGGCACTGGTAGAATTCACTGTGAAAGCACACGATCAGTGAATTACCAAAGGGCCATAAACAGAGCAGAGAAAGAACCACATAATTCCTGCTGAATGTTCAGTTTGTATTTCCTTGTTTAAGATCAGAGGATTTGGGCCTTGATGCATTCTTAGGCTCCCAGACTCTCAGAAAACGCAGTGGCCCCTCGTATAATTTTATTTTTTAATTTTTTAGTAAATTATGGATAGTAGAACTGGCACAACATTTTAGGAACAACCTGCCTACATCAGCTCCCAAAATTTGTCTCTCCTGAGGCTTTCCTGTTACTCGTCTTTGCCTGTTTTGGCACTAGCACATTTTTGCTTTTTTATATATAAGATGAGCAATTATGTGTAGTGCCAATATGGGACAAGACAGAAATGCAACATGAGCTAATGGAGGACAGCGGGCCTTCAACATGCTCGATCCTACACAAACGTCAGTGTCTTTGGCAGTCACAATCCATTTTCAGTCCTTCTGTCGAATGTAACATAAGAAGTGACCTTTGCTGCACAGAAGCCAAAAATTCGATAATCTTGGGAGTTCTTTGTGGAAAGATTTAACTTTTTGTCACTGCAGTGGAACCCCAAAACAGGTTCCCTGCTGCATTTTTTGGGTGGTAACAAAGATGCCTTGTGCATATTATGACGCATTATGACACCGAAATGGTTTCAGAAGTCATCAGGAAATAATTCTATTGGACGATCAGATCAAGGCTGTCATCCAACAGCCGTGGTTCCTCTTAGAAGCAACATCGATCAATACAGCGTATGTGCTTTCAAAAGGAACATTTTTCACAAACAATTTGCCAACATTATATGTAATCTAACACTCTCTGACTAAAACATTGTGTCATTGAGGCTAAATTAATGTCTGTGTTCTTGTAACCTTCCCAACTGCAGTTAATGTTTTTTTAGAATATAGTTATAAAGTTGATGGTATTTAAACACTAAATATTATAAATGGAATTATTCCACATATATTATGGAATTCAATATATATTATTATATATATTGAAATTATATAATATTATAATAAAATTTTTTTTTTAATTTTAAATGATACCTCTTTTTATTGGACGTTTTTCTAATTAATTATTAATTATGGATGACCGTAAATGTGATTTTTTTTTTTATACAATAACAATAGCATTAGCAACTGATGTGATTGTTTAGGTATTTATTGTTGATTGTTCAGAAGTTACTGAAATTCTCTTTAGTATAAATGTATTACATTATTGATATAATATTTGTGCTGCTCTGGAGGTCGTGGACGGAACCAAACGTTCTCTGACGGTATTTGGCAATGGTAGAACTCACACTGGTGAGGTAGTCAGATCCGGTGGTTCTAGACTTGCCAACTACTGCTTGAGAACATCTCGGCTGTGAGGTTCTGACGAGGATGAGGTTTCAGAACGCTGTGTTAGTGATGTCACAGGCTCCGCCCCGAGTGAGTGACTGGGTGTGGTGCAGGTGGGACTGAGGTTCACATATTCCCCCTGCACACCGCAGTCTCAGAGCTCCTGACGCTTCAGTCATTGGTGTGAGTTTGAGGTCTCCAATATGAAGCAGCATTAGCAAGATGCTGTTAGCATAGCAACTGTAATGTAATGTCTTTACCATTTTTCCCAGCATGCATTTTCAAAAAATAAAATTAAATGCATGGAAATGTTGCATTTGTGTTAATGCTAAACATTAGCATAGAATGTTTAGTATAAATAGTCAATCGAAGGTTTGTAAGACCAACATGTTGGCTGGTGCTGTATTTGGGTCAGGGGCTGCAAATGTAGGTGACGAGAGGATCACTGGATTAGATTCATGTTATCTCCTCCTGCCTAAATCTGTTCACACAGAATGAATGAATGGCAAAATAAAACAAAAACTCATTGAAGTTTAACGCTGTTCTCAGTGTCATTCACTCACTTTTAAAAGTGTTTTATTGATTTTGATTGTTAAAAAACAGAAACATGGACGCCATATCCATATTTAGAATCCATATTTAATCTAGAATCTAACTTAAACTTCACATCTGTTTAATTCATATTAACTTGTTAGCAAGTACTCGATGGAAACATGTTACTGTAGCTCAATTGGTAGAGCATTGTGCTGGCAGCGCAAAGGCTGTGGGTTCGATTCCCAGGAACATTAACACACATACTGATTAAAAGTTGCTTCAGATAAAAGCGTCTGCCAAAATTAATCAATGTACTATTTTAAAAAGTGTAATTAAAAACCCATATTGATCGACATTGATGTAGTCTACATCTGTTTTAACAGCCGTGATTGTTAATCCTATACAGACGCCCTGAATTTCAGCTTTATTCATTTGTTATCAGTAACTTTGTGCTAGTACTGCCTTCATGTGAGATCATGCGTTTGCTTGCTGGTGTCCGAAAATCTAATGCAAATATGCAAACAGGAGAAGAAAGACACATTGTGTCAGATTCCTGCTGCAGTGCTTTGTGGGAAATTTGTGTCCATGGGCTTTCTCCAGATGGGCCGCCCGTGTCGGGTTACACAGCATTTTTCGGGCCCCCTCCTCTGTACCAGCTCTCTCTCTCTCTCTCTCTCTCTCTCTCTCTCTCGTTCAGTGAATAATCCCTGGTTAAGAGAGAGAGACAGAGTACGGTCTGTGCTCTAATGTAAAGGGAGCATTAGTGGAATGAGATTAGGGTCCATCTCTTACGTACTGTCTGGTGCAGAGGCGCGTGTGATGGTGAGAACATGACCGGTATGAAAGTGATAATGTGATATTGATGGTGATATCACAATAGCACATTGACACTCAGCTTTAGTGGCGGTTTTATTGTGACGGATGATCTAATGCTATAACAGAGATGTGTAGATGGATGGACGGATAGATAGATATATAGATGGATGATGGAAAGGGTGGGCCTAGGAAAGGGGATAATCCATTAGTTCAGAGCAACTACTGCACATACACTGTGTGTGTGTGTAAGAGAGAGGGACAGAGGGACGCAGTGTGTTTTAAGATACGATTAGTAGAGATTAAAGCTCTGGCTCAGAGTTTTGCAGCTTCAGGCTGGATGAACGAACCCCCTGCAGAGACTGGAGACACCGGCCCCATCAGAGCCTCATATCCTCTTCTAACACAATCAATACCCTGCCCAATATTCCCCCGATAACACAACACCACCAGACGCCTATTTACTGCTGGTCTGAGCTAATGGCAGCCCTCAGAAAACGATACAACTATGTGGAGACTGAGAGAGTTATGAGCTCCAAAAAGTTTAGCTCAAAAAGCTTTTGAGTTCCACCATCACTAACCCATTTTCCTCTCTATCTGTCAGGTTTCAGTAGGAGCTGATTATAAGTGCAGTACTTCAAGGTTTACATATAAGCGAATTAATTCCACATTCATTTCAATGTTGGAATCTTTCCGGTCTTTAAAGAAACGCATACATTGATCATTGTGTGTGTGTGTGTTTGTGTGTGTGTGTGTGTGTGTGTGTGTAAGACTGCCATTGACTATGTACAAGTTACAGTGATGTGCAAATGTGACGCAAAGTTATAGGTAAGCAAGTAAATTGTAGTGACTATTAAACATACTGCTGTAAATACAGTGTCATTCAAAAACATTTAATGTAATATTCCCACTCAGTTGGTTAAGACAATAATTTGTAATATATTATTTTTAATTAAACAAAAGCAGCACACAAGCATTTTTATTAGTGGTCTCATAATTTCGGATGCCAATAGATGTGGATTACATAAGTGTAAATGGTATTATGCAGAAATTAAAATTTGTGGTTCCACACAACTTATGTCAGTGTACTTATGAATGACATCACAGTACGCAATGTTAAGTTAAAATTGTGGTTATGTATAAGGATTAGAGCTCAGACTAAACTCTGTTCTACGAACCCGGCCCATCTGAGGAACAGATTGCCCGAGCACTGGAACGGGATGTGGGCGGGGCCAAAGGAAATTCTCAGAAAGCGTGCTAATAAGAGTCGCCTAATCTGCAGCTCACGGGTGACGCACGCGCACGCCGAACGTGTCCCGCCAGCTGCTACCATGACCTGAAAACCACACACACACACACACGGTGCAGGACGGATGTGCTTCAACTTGTAGTGGGTTAGGAGAGGCTAGGCAGCTGCATGCTTGTTTCCCAATTGTGCTGCTCCGTGCTGATAATCTGGAAGTGGAATGGGATTCTGGGATGTGTGTGATGACTGATGGATTAGTGTGTGTGTGTGTGTGTGTGTGAATCCCCCACTAGCAGAAGGACATGGGCCCTAAATCCAGGTTTTAGCCAGGAGGGAGGGATAAGGGCTTATGATTCAACAGGAGCTCTATCCGAACTGGAGGTGGGGTGCGGATGTGACCGTGTACTTTTTGTGAAAAGGTCATTGAGTTTTCATGACTGGATTATTCAACTCTATAAAAGCTAATGACCGTGATGTAATACTCAGGCTGTCATGTTCTGTTAGATTTTGGTCACAAATTAGTTGCAGGAAATATACCGTGACTGTTGTGCAAACGAACCAAGTATGAATAAGTCTGGGCCTGGGTGCTGATTGGTCAGTACAGATTTCTACCCATGCTAAAAGATGCAATAAGAGCTAGAATGAGAAATTAATGTATATCCTGACACACATATACATAGGACAATTATAACCTAAGTTTACACTATTAAATGTTATTTTATTTTAAAATATTAAGTGTTATAAAAATATGTATAATTGTGTAAATAGTAAGTATTTAATGTATGTGTATTTACAATGTTGTTTTTGATATATGTAGTAGATTTTACATATATATGTAGTACATTGGACTGAATACAGAAGTTTCATTACAGTTTGTAAATAGTGGCCATTTTATTTCCAAAAGGTTGTGCCATACAACATCATCATTCTCACCAATGATTTTATCATTGTACAATTTTACATTAAGCTGATTGTTATATGTGGCCTTACAGATGCGGCAGAACTCATCAATGAATACATCGATGGAAAAGATGATTGGACAGGAAAACAAACGGTAACTGATATACAAATTTACATTATACCACCGTAAGAGAGAAAAATGGTTTGCATTTGATCCTGACATTTTATTCAACATGTCCGTTTGTGTGAATGTACAACAAAGAAAAATAAATACAAAATAAATAGTTTACACATTCGCAGGATTGGTTTTGAAAAATGATTATGGGAATTTAAATTCTGTTAATTTACTGACGTATAAAAGTATTGGGTTTGGAGTGCTACATATTTAGCTTTTTCATTGGTCATCAACATTTATAGGCATTTATTTATAGTACAATTCGATGAGGAACTACAGATAGCACTAAGCGAGCAGTTATCAGTCTTTTTTACATCAGGAGATCATGTGAAATGTATACAAGGGGGACAGAGCACTGACAGACAAAAATGTTTACCTCAGTAGTCAGAGAAACGGGATTCAATACTAAAATCATCACACAATTTACACAGTATATTAACAAAACAACAGAAATGTGGCACAAGATGGTTCAGAATATACATAACACCACAAAAATCAAGATAAAAACTTTATCAGAGAGAGAGAAACAGAACTTGGGTAACTAATCACACAGATGTAGAAAATAAACCAAACCAAATTCTTAAGAGTGAAACTTTGATTGTTTGCTGTAATTGTAGAAAAAAAGTCCATAATATTCTAGAAACATCCTTGCAAAACGTAATTAAACAGCTAAAAAAAAATAACTAACGATAACAAATTTAACAAGACTAGGGAGACAAATAACAAGGTAAAAAAAAGAAAAAAGGTAAAAAAATCCTTACAACCCCTGCAGATGTTTGTTTAACAGGCTATATACATGTTTATATATATGTAGATATATATGTATATATGTAAACAAGTGTATATATGTAGATATATATTTATATATATATAGACACACACACACACACACACATATATCTACATATATATATATATGTTCCAGCATCTACTTCCTTCATGTAGGTGCTGAACTTCCTGTTCCACACAGCTGCAGGGGTACGGTATGTCACTGCTCCAGGGTCACCACTTCCACCGCCTGTCCGTCAAGCGTTACCGTGTTGTCGATGCGCGTGGCTACGGGTGCCATGGCGACCTGAACGGGTCGGTTTCCCTGTGCCAGACTGGTGACGACGGTCTGATACATGCTGACCGGAATCTGTACAAGACCTGCAATGAGAGAACATGTTGTGTCAATTCACACATAGTAAAATGTGGTTTCTCTAATAGTGTTGTATACTGCATGCTTCCATAAAAGTAGTATGCCATCTGTATAGCATCACAACCACATTATATTGTATACCCAGTTTTGGGCCGTACGCAAGGCATGCGACCAGGCGGCTACACTGAGCTGTGTGTTGCTAGCATGCGTGCTACGCTAACGGAGGGCAGGGCTGCTGCATCACTGCAATGCGGAACAATGGAGTAATTGAAACGAGCCGCTCCCAACTTCTCTCTCTCTTTCTCTTCACTTCGTTTCATGGCCAGCTGTGGGCAGAGCCTGGATTACAGCTGCAGTCACGTGGGATAGAAGGTGGGCCGTCTGTCCAGGCCGCAAACAAAATGCAAGGTCGCAAAACTCTTGCAAACATGCAGTGAGGCTCATAATTACAGGCTTGTAATTACAACCTATAGGTTAAACACAGCAATGGCTAAACTATTTAGAAGCCTGTGTCTATAGAAAAGGCTCATATTACAATTAACCCCATTGTTTAGCCTGTCCATTCAACATCTCCAAGCCAGGCTTAGCCTTTAATCTCAGCTTAATATAACGGAAGATCAGGTTTAACTGTGTCTTAAAAAAGATAAATGAAAATACTGAACATTTTTTCAATTGCATTAACGTTTCATAAATGTGATTACAAATGAAATAAAAACACCATTAAAATAGCAAAACATACAAAAAAACAAAGCACATATTGCTAGAATAAGCATCACATTAATATGTAACAGTAACAAAATTCCTTTTTACTAGATTTTTGTGTATGTGTATAATAGGTATATAAAAAAGACTACATTTTTTAAATGTAACAGAATTGGGAATTGAAATAAAATATTATACACCCTCCACTCAAAACAACAAGCACAAATCAGTTCAGTCTCGAGTCTTGCCTGGCAGTTATACACGACTCAGTCTGACTGTTCTGATTCCTGTAATCACATCGTTCTTAATAATTGTCTGTGAGTTTGGGGACCATTGTTTATCGAGATGAAGAGTACCTACAGACCCTCCATCACTCTGGCATTGAGGGGTTTCGACGAGGCTTATAGGGACATTGGAGCAAAAACACACAAATCCGTCACGATTACCTCAGACTAGCCACTACAAAGCTACGCCCTGCCATTTCACTGATTGAACGAGGTCAATAAACGCCGGCTGGCCGTCAAGTGTCCGCCACCAGCCTCGCTCTCGCCGCCCCCCCCCAGCCGATGTGCGAATTAGGTTTAATTGCGCATCTTAAAAGCGAGAGCCTCTTTTTGGGCAGCGACTGAGACCACAGGCTCAGATACACAGTCGTACGTGTTTGTTTACGTACGTAGGAAAACGCACTGTGAGTCCGGATGTAATCTGAGGTCTGTACAGTGTTATATAAAGGGAGATTTCGACTTCATTCACAAAAAATATAAAAGGGGAAAGATTTTAACAGATGGTGCATCGTGAGATAGCGAGGATACAATCTCCTTTGAGCAAAGGGACCAACACATAGGGTTTAGTATGTTAAATCATATATATGATTTAATGCAGACTTGTGAATGAATTTTATATCTTGTATTTGAGTGATTTAAAAAAAATAGGGGTGTAAGGAAAAAAATGTAAAGAACACAATGTTTTGTCTTCAATTTTGTAAGAAATAAAAACAGTTCATTCAGGGCAAGTATGGGCAATTTTTAAAAATAACTACACTCGCATAAATAGCAACAACATTATTATGTTATAACCAAAATACTAACAAAGTCAACGCTGTATTTTCAGTGTTTGTATGACACTCCCCATTTATATCAAGACAGGCCTGAAGTCAATTTCTTTAAATGCAGTTTTAATGCCTGCTAATCAGCTTTCATGTTTAAACACACCCCTTGCTCCAGTCTATTCTTCTAATGTCATGTGAGTGTGTGTGTTTTATAGACTGGACTTCCCTGTGTTGACAGCTGGCTCTGTGATTAGACTATACACCGATAATGGAGAGGATCAAAGCGCTTTAAAAAGGATTCCAGGGGGTTGGGAAGGGGAGGGGCTTCTCTGGTCACTGGGGGCAACGGGGGCAGAATAGGTCACTGGGAGAAAAACCAACCTTGACTAGTGATGGCAATCAACAGGGACCTGTTATACGATATTATATCAATACCTGACTAACCACACAATACGCTGTCATTCATAATACACCATAGCCATGTTCATACACAGTATAACGTAGCCAGTTTCATCTCGACTTTGGTGCTTTGTGTTATTACATTATTAGCTTGTTTATAATTTAAATATTGGCTGAATAAAATACTTCCTCTAATTGACATTTTTTTGGAATGCAAATATGGACCCAAAATTGTGAGGTAAAATGCAAAATACTTCTACATAATAAATATTGCTATCTCACATCTTTAACTATGAACAACCACTTAAAAAATCTATACACATACAGCTAAAAGTGGAAGCATCACGTGGCATTTCATTACATTGGGCATGCTAACATTAGCGTACTAGCCTGACTAGACGCGTCGCCATTTCTAATGCATGTGTAACCAGCGTCTACTCGCAGCTAGAGTACTGAAGGGTGCTGTGCATATGCAGAGGGCTGAGGTAAAGTGAGGATTACACAGAAGTGTAGAGGCTGGACACACACACACACACCATCTGCCCCACAAACATCCAGGGATTACAGTGGCCTATGAGACTTCCTCACACAAGGAAAATGCTATGAAAGGTTTGTTATAAACACATACAATCAACTTATAAACACATACAATCAACAATCAACTACAATCAAACATTACTATTAGTTATTGTTTCAGCTTTATGTCCAGACTGATTCCCTTATCTCCACAAAAAACAGGCTCTGTAACTTTAAGAATGCAGCGTCCATATTCCAGGTGTGTGCTGTGGCGTTAAGGATTATGTACAAGTAAGGTGAGTGTGGGTAAGTTTAAGTTAAGCTGCTAAATATTGTACTAGTTGTCTGATTTTCTTGCCTGGTTCCTGAGGGCTATATTTATTAACAATACTATAGAATAATCTAACATATAATAAATATAAACTGTATAAATATGTATTTGTGTGTGTGTATTGTTTGAAGGGTGGGGGATGAGGTTCTGCAGTGATGAGTGATACTGCAGCTTGTGTTTGTGTATGAGAGACAGAGAGAGGGATTCGTACCGCTGGCGTCCTGAACTCCAGTTAAAGCTCCTACAGCGGCCGCCGTTTCTCCCGCTAACACGATCTGTCCTCCTCCCTGAAGGGTCGCCTCTGCTAACGTCGCCACCGCATGAGCTGCGGCTTCACTGCAACACACATATCTCATGATTATCCCAATTTCATCATTTTCACTGAATTAGACAGACTGATGTGTACCGCCCCCTAGTGCAGAAAAATCACTCAAAATATAACCAAATCTAAGTTCTTCACTCTCTGGTGGATAAGAGATAAACATCTAAACAAAATAAGACAGTATTATCCCAATTTTTTTCTGCAGTTTATTTATGAAAGTGGTTGTCAAGTGGTTGAATTTTACTTGGAGTTGGAAAGTTTTAGGGAGCAACTGAAGACGTTCTGACAGCCCTCAGAAGAGCAATGACAGGCTTACAGCGGTACAGAAAACACTGCCGCCTCAGCCTAATTGTTGTGGGAATGGTGCAATTGGACCAATTGTTCCCACTGTGCTGCATTTCTGGGCTGCAGGTGCCGCAACCCACTTGCGATAAACAGGTGAACAGGCTCGGGCGAGGCCCGCTAACAAGCCTCCGGGGAGTCGCACCTGCAACTGAGGTAGACGCTGCTGTGGTTCGCTATTTCCTATCCCTCTTTCTCAAACCTCCACTTTGCCACCATTTCCCAGGAGTACCTGTTGAGTGCCATGGTAACCGTCGCACCCGACTGTATTTCTTGCGACGCGGCGACTGCAGCTTCGGCCAGTGAAGCCACGGCCTGCGTGGCCTCTGACGCTTGCGTCGTCTGAATGGTCATTTCACCACCCTGTAGTGTGGCCCAATTTTGTTCCACCTAAAGAGATAAAAACGAAGAACAATGAGTTTAAGTAGAGAGTGCAGACTACTAACTATCATACTAGAACAATAAACACACAGGAAGTGATGTCACCATATTCAGATAAGAGAGTGTGTGAGGTCTTTACCTCTCCATCTGTAACCGTGGAATAGTTCACCTGGGCAACCGTTACCGTACCAGGAAGTTCTGAAGCATCCGCTAACGTGGCAACGGTAGCTCCAGTACCAACCTGTTATTAATAACAAATGTAGAAGTTGTAATACTACATATTCAACATAAATAACATTGACTTAAACAGTTACTCCTGGAATACAGTTGTGTGTGTCATAACCGTCACCTGTATGAGAGAAACGGTGCCGTCAGGGTTACTGATGGTCTGCACAACAGTCTGAGATGGAACCAGGTGAGCTATGCTGTGTGTGGTTGTCGTGGCAACTTGTTGTGTGGTGACTTGATCCTCAAATGCGTACAGCAGGTCCTCCCTCCCGTGCTGCTTGTAGCAGTTTTTAACTATAGTCCTGAGGGCTTGTGTCCATGACACCTGTTACCAATGGAATTAGAGCTTCAATATGTTCATATGATGTAAAGCTTCGCTCATTTGTGTCAGTTTAGCTAAACTATAATGCTACAATTATTTTGTGATTTTCACATTGATTACGTGGAAAACTAAGCAACCCTATTTCAAATAATCTTAAAATGTTTTTATTAAACTAAGTGCACAATGTTTGGTTACATAAACATAACAAAAGATTTATTAATTTCATTTGAATCTAACTGTCAAGTTTCTGAGATTTGGTTTAAAATGCCAATGTAACTTTTTAAACAAAATGAATTCCAGTGGTTGTTTGTTTGATAAATGTTCATTTGTTTGGGAAAACAAACACACAAAGAGATTATTTACTTTTAGCTGTACAGTCCAGCTCAAGTGTAAATAAACACTGTTCATTAAACATTACCCTCTGTTTCTGCTCCTCAGTTCGGACGTCGCTCCGTACGTTGGCCCAGGGAATGTCCTCCGGCCACCAGATGGGCTTACAACTCTCTTTTCCCCAGCCGGGCTTCCCACGGCCCGTGGAATACTTCAACATTTCGGGGATGAACGCTCGGAGCTGAGCCTGCAAGAGTCACAATTACAGCAGGTGATTTCAGACCAGCCATGACCGTGGTGTAAAAATGAGTTTGAATACAATAAGCCATTGATTTTCCTGCTAGTACGGCTGACTACAGACAGTCAGGCCACACATACAGCTTCTGAAGAGAGACTATTAGGTTTCTATTCAGAGGCAAATCTATGGGTGAGGTTGCAACAGAGCAACTGGACTGAAGTAGGTTGAGACTGTGAAATGATTCCCTGTGAGGTTGCTATATAATTTTCTATTGGCTACAAAATTGGCTTCTATTATATACAAACAGTTCGGTATACAAATATTATTATAGCATTTTGGTACAATATTGCGCCAGTTAGATTTTAAAATGGTGAACAATGCAAGTCAATAGAGGTGGTTGGATTTTTAACAGATTCAACACACCTAAGACTAATTTAGCAAACAAAAATGGAAATATAAAGCAGCTCAGGTTGATTAAATTGCAGAATATTGTGTAAAACAAAAATGTAAAAAATGTATGTTTGAGAAATTAAAATACAGGTATGAATTATATGATACAGTTCACTCGACCAATGACAACCCATCCTGTGGGTGAGGGGCGGAGCTTATCCCAGTGTCCTCATTCCCCTTGGTAATTCCGTAGGCAAGCCAGGGATTGTACCTTACGGCTCACCGTAGCAACGTCTGTTCACCTCGACACCACGGGCTAAATTTGGCTTGAGGGGAATAAATCAGTTCCCACAAGAGCTTCTCCCTCCTGTTCTCACTGTATCACAAACACACTTCCTGTCAACCTGACACTGGTCAGTAACACACAACAACATGACAGAGACCAGCTGATGTAACCACTTAATATTAAACTAACACAGGGTTCTCAAACCTTTACAACAAGTAACATTTATGATTTCCACATCTGCACACACACACACATATATATATAGACTGGGAAAGCTTTACATTACAATAAACAAAAAATTCCTTGTTCTTTTGTTATTTTACGCAACCAATCCATTTTATAATTTAATAATAATCAATAATATATATTAATTTTAAAGGATTTTAAAACCTAAAGTTACAAAAGACAAATTAAAACACAATGCTTTCTTAAACTAAGTTTGAATTAAATAAACACTGATGTTAAGTCTACATTTAAACCCGTGCAACAGATTGTCTGTAGCAGTGTTGTGCAGCAGACTCTTCCCTGTGTTTGTGCAGATGGTCTAATTACGCGGCACAGGAATTAAGAGGAATCTCACGCCCCAAACACGCCGCTCAGCCACCCATTCCTTCCCCTGCTCTGCTCCTAATCCACCAGGGAGCCAATCAGAAACCGTGGCGCTCGTCTGCGGTGTGGCCAATAATTACTCGTGCGTACAAACTCACCTGATGATCCCTGTACAGACCTGCCTCCAGCTGCCACAAGCTAAGCAAGGTGTGTCTGTCCTGGGGGACACAACCTGCCGCCAAACAGCACGAGTGGTTAAGTAAGGGGCGAGCGGGTAAAATTTACTGGTTAAACTGGTTAATCTAGTTATATTGGCTTTTATCAGGGCCCAAAACAAAAGGAACGGGTCTCATGTGACCTGGTGGACACAGAACCACAAAGTTTGTGATTTACTGCAGTGGATGACATGAGACCTGCCTTTGACGTCAGCAAAGTCACACAGATAAACAAGAGATTCTGGGAACAGACCTGAACAAAGACTCTGGGGTAAATGTTATATCAGTCACAGCAGGTCTGGGGTTCACTTACACAGCAACAGGCACCAAAGCAGAGCAATGGCGTGAAGTTTTTTTCATTAACCCCCATACAGATCAACGCCTCTCGCCCAGAGAAACATTCTGAGAATTAAATAAGTGTTTTAGCTAATAAATTTGATTTAACCAAACGCATTCATAAAATAATTTAGAAAAAACTTCAATTAGCTAATTTACCATTGCCGCCTGAAACTGATTTCTTTTCGACAGGTATTGGAAAGGAAAAAACAGATGCATAATAACAGATGTAGTTTGGTATAGTTTACATTTCTATATATCAGAGACACCTTATTTGAGCTTTGAAAGTCTTTAAAATTCTAGCCTCTGAATTCTGAGTCTCATAAGCATTTTAAAGCTCTTACCAGGCTCATAATAACCATAATAAACGTCAAATGTAAATATTGTTTCACTGCCCTATAGTGCCCCCTAGTGCCCACCTGTGTCATCTTGTCCACAGACACAGGAATGCCGTCAATAGTGAGCGGAGGAAGTTCAGACGTGAGCTCCCCACCACCAGGGGGCGCGTGTTCGGCCAGAGCGTTTTCCAAGTCCTCCAGAATCATGCTTTTGTATTTTCTCACCTGATCATGAGAAGAAAAGGACGTGGCATGGAAGTGATTATACGATAGCAATTATATACAAAATATACAAAGAAAAGCATAACACGCAAACTCACCACATTTTCCAGCGGGGCGGCTCCAAAGACCCTGAACACAGGGTTTGGTTTAGATGGAGAGATGCACAACACAATAGCTTGTTGGCCAACTCGTGTCGTGTACTCATCTAAAGTAGCTCTCAGCTTTCTGTGAACATATTGTGCAATTAGGATTATCTAAAACAATGAAATTTAGACATGGCATAAAAAGAGTGAAATGGTCTTCTGTTTACCTAAGCAGCCGAGTCTGCTGTCTTTTACGTATCGAGGGGTTTGACTCGAAGATGTGCGGCCGTTTGCGTTTTTTCCCTGTTGCTACTGCGGCGGCTGCTGCCATACCAACAGGCCCTGAAAATAAATAATTTGGCTACTTATAAATAAGATACTTATAAGAATCAAAGCATCACGATTCTCAAATAACATTCAGTAAATATGTACAACCATAAGGGTTATAAGCAAAAACATTTTTTGTGCAAGTGCGCCATCTTGTGGCTCAGTTCAGTATCACACAACCACGTCTTCTCTCCTGTCCCACCACAACACCATCATTAGGCCTCGCGTTGTTTCCTAACTAGTTTAATCTTTGACAGCCCCAATATTTAATAGGTTTAACCAGTAACACCACTGTTAACCTACCGGCAGCAGCCAGGTGTGCAGTGACCTCATCTGTGCCAGTTGAGTTAAGGATGTCAGAGTCATCGTAACCATCATCATCGGGTGAGGAAGGCGAGTCCTCATCGGCGCTCAGCATGCTGTGCTCCGTGTATGTGGCAACATGCACCTGCCCGACCTGTTGAGACACGGCGTGGGCCTCGATGGTGGTCATGTGATCTGTCTGGTGAACCGTGTGGTCTTCCATCACCCGGTACAGTTTCCCTCAAACACACTGTGACACACAAACACACAACCAGCTAAATAATATGAATACTCATGTTCTGAAAGTGAATGAATTGTGAAACAGCTAAACACAACAAAGGACGTGTTGGCCAGACTTTCTAAATCATTGTCTATCGATGCACTTTTCCCTCAGCCAGAGTTTGACTAATTCTATTCTACAATTCTATTACATAAAAGATATTTACATAGCCTTTAATGTAAAATACACAATTAACATTACATAGTAAATTGTGACGCATATAAATGTCTAATTTGTCTGAAATCACTACATTTTAAGAAAACATTAAAGTAGTATTTGGGTACAGGAGTATTGGAGATCTTACTTCTAAAATACTGTAAATAAGCTCATGGTTAAGCTAGCACTAAAAATATAGGTACTAGAGTTTGTAGTGGCCATAATAAAATGGCTCTTTCTTAAACAATTTACATACAATTTGCCTTGTATTTTGTTGCTTTAATAAATGTCTGTCCACTAAAGGGCAGAAATGATAATAGAACCGCATGGACCAATTTCAGTAAAACAACCATAGTTATACAATGTTTATATTTGCTATTAATATATGTCTGGACTTTAAGTTGAATGCATCCCACTGGACATGCATTTTAATATTCCTAATATTCCTAGTGTCAGCTGTGCATTTGCATCTGTTATTATAATTTTACAGTATAAAATCATATATAATATTCATTGGCAGAATGCAGAAAGTTTCTCCAGTGATAAACTTGCATGACACAGAACCAAAAGCATCATAACTTTTATTGAATAAACAGCCCCTTTATTGACACATTTCTCACACCAAGCAAAAAAAATACACCTTAAAGCGTTCACAAGCGTTCACAATGTCATTTAAACGACCACTAACAGTCGGGAACAGGGTAGATTTGAATATGACACATAACTAAATAGATGCATAAATGTATAGATATATTACTACCATCCGGTAATTTTACACATAAACGGCGGTAATTTTCAAGCTGGGAATAATACGTGTAAAAAACGCGCGATAACGAAGCGCGATATTAAAACCACAAGCAGCGACTTTTAACTATCAAACCGTTCATTCATAAACAATAATAAACGTTCAGACACATTAAAAAAAAGTACAAAATGACTTTACGTCAAATTTTAGCCGGCTCGGTTTAACAGAACCGATGTCGACCGTAAAATAACGATCCTAACGCCCGACGTTACATGTCCGACAACGTTTAAACGTTTCTGTCGTTTTAATCATAAATTTACTTTAATTCCTAAACCCCACATATGAACACATCAGATGTAGCCCAGCAATGCCATTTAGCATCCAGAAACAAAATAGTAGCGCGAATGCTGATCTAAATTCACTAGGCCCGAGGCCTGCAAACGCGCCTTTAGCGTTTTTACCACAATCCGGGGTAAATAAATAAATCGCTAAATGCCCTCGATTTCGCCCCTTGTTTCGTTTCGCATCGTCGCGATCTGCATCTGCGCGCACGAGTGTGTGAAGCACAAACGCTGCCGGGTTGTTTGGTGCGGCTGCGCCGCGGCTGAAACGGCTGGAGATTGCGCGGTAGGGCACTAACCTCAGAGCGGCTGCGCTACTTCGGGCCTGCGCTGTGCGGCGGAGCTGCGAACACCAGCTGCAATGGAGGACAAAGAACGAGCGGCGGAGCGCGCGCGTCCGGAGCTCATCGGCTGAAGCGCGTTCACGAGCGATGTGCGCCGAGCTAATCTCGCCCCTCCCTCTCGTTCCAGAGACTGAACGACACGGTGCTGCAGTAAAGTCCTTCATAACGTAATGTAACGACTTTACAGAAAGTCATTTAAGTTGTTGGTGTTTCTTTTATTTATAATTATTATTTGTTATAATATTATAATTTGTTATAATATTATAATTTGTTGCACGTAGCTGGTCTTTCTGTTGCAATGCGTAGTTGTATTGTAGTTAAAAGTTTACTGCTAAATGCTAGTTTGGGAAAGAGTTTGTGAGAAAAACATTTTGTGTGCGACTAAACATTTTTGCATGTTATTCTCCTATATACAAATGCATTCAGTACATATTCCATGTATTGTTGTTACCATAAAACGTTTGATTCCTTGAATGTTTAAAACGTTGTTTTAACGTTATATGATCTGTCCCGTTTGTTCTTGGATCGTTCAAGTAAAATTAAATATGGATGTAAAATAAAAGTCCTTTAACTTGTTGCCTTTTATTGGCCAATAAAAGCGACTTTGGCTTCCGTAACGCACCTGTTATCCATTAAGATCAGCCGACTGTTATAATTCCCCATAATGCAAAGACACGGATAAATGCACGAATTTGGTGAGTTTTTGCGTTATTATTGGTATTATTTTTACAATACAGTTACATTTCTAAGTCCAATTTGTCCAAAACCTTAAAGAAAGTTAATTTGAATGGACTTTCTGGTCAAGCCTGTTTAGTGACGAGAGAATTGAGCTGAACTGAATGACTGTTCATATTTTATATTTTATACATAGGAACAGCCATAAGATGGAAATATGTTATCACGTCACACAGCTGTTGTTCATGTGTAACACTAGATGGCAGAAAATGATCGTTAATCCTGTACTAGCTGATGGCGTCACACTATTGATGACATCAGAGTTTGTTTGTGCGTACGTGTAAAATACATTATGATGCATTATGACATGGGCTTATATGGGCATGCAGCCCATTTATATCAACCTGTGATTTCTGTATGGTTATGGGGTAAGATTGGGTTATGGGTGGAGTTTGGGTTAGGTTAAGTTAGAACTTTTTAAGTTTACATAATAATATTACAAAAAAATAAGCTACATATAATTGACACTCGTATCATGTTGTTGTATGTTGTTTGCAGAAAAGTGGAAGATGACTTTAGTTTCTCTCATAATGTTTTAGTTGGAGGTTGTATTTTGCCCAACCTGTCCTGATCAAAGCACTATGATCGTAGAACGTAAATACTGTATATAAAGCAAATTCTCAGGAGATAAAGAGTCAGTCTTTAGGGGTTTCACGACCTGGATCTATCGCCACTGCGCTGCCCTGCTGGGGAGAACCGATAAGGTTTCGGAGGTAAGAGGGAAACTCAATAATTCCCTTAATTGATTGTCTGGAAGTGACGATAATTCGTGGTAATTGTGAGGCCGGAGTTGAAGACGCTGTGGGAGGAATAATAGATGCGTCCCTCACTTCCATGGCGCAGATAGAGCCGGAAAAGCGTGGCTCTTGTTTTTTTAAGCAGTCTGTGTAAATGCAATGAACTGTGGGAGTATAAAACTTATGCTTTGTTGATCCAACACCAAGGCGCCCTAATGCGCTTGTAAAGCACGACTGGACCACCAGAGTGCGCTGCAAGACCAGTTACCTGTTATGGTTTCTGAATGAATAGTGTAATTTCTATTGGATCCACAGTGGCACCCACATGGCTTTACAAAATGGTTTTCTAACAGGTTTCCAGAACATTCTGTTGGTAAGACAATTGGTCTTGTACAGTTGGACCGGCCAATATTTTAATATTGGAATGACCAAACAGTAATGTTTTGCTGTCACTGCAGTGTTTACATTTTTCTGGGAGATTAGCCCACACATGGCTTAAATATAGTTGTATCACCATGTGAAATTGTAATAGGAGTAGTAAATGAGAAACTACAACTAAGCTTTACGAAAGCAAATGTGATTTTGCTGAATTGGTGCTTAGCAAGCTTTATATAGTCTAAACATAACACTGAAATTCTGTAGATTGTTTTACATAATGCAGTAATTCACGGATATCCAAGTGCATTTGCGCTAACTAACATGATAAATTACTGTTTAAATGAGTTACTCATAAAAAGGAACAAAATGCCTTTATTTACAGATGCGGGCATTTCCAAATAGCGTCATGTTTGCCAAGCACAGTCAGACCGGCCTTATCTGTGGTGGGGAGTAAAAAGAACAGGCCAGGAATAGCCCAAGTCCTTTATCCATGAAGAACGGCTGGTTTAATTTATTCCAGCTGTAATCAGTGCACAGATTCCTGTCAATGCAATCAGCTCATAATTAGAAGGATTCTCTGTTGTTCTGTTGTTTTCAGGGAGAGCCTGTGGCGCAGAGTTCCTGTCTGTGGGCTGATGTGTAGCAAACAGCCAATTTACTGAACCATTAAGATATCGGCACCTTTTGCTTTTCCCACGTAACCTGTTGCCATTCCCGTGTCTCATCTCGTATCATCTCTCTCTTTTTTCTTTTTTCCCCCCTCCCTCGCTGCTTTTGCTCCACATCAGTCTTCCTCCCCCGCAAGGGCCTTCGGTGAACAGGTGCGAAAATTATCCCTCGATCACAAAGGGCAAAAATACTGGCGTATGGTGGCTTTGTCACATGTCAGAAAGGGGCCAATGGACCAGTCAGGTGAACATTTGCAGTTGTCAACGGAAACGGAAGATAGAGCAAAGTCGGCTTAAATGGAGGGTGGAGCTAATAAATTGTAAGACCCTGTCACTTGTTTCTATGCTGTGCATGTTTGCAAAATTTTTCCACTGCACAGTATAGACTGTATAAGTATTTAGCAATTAAAACAGCAATTTATGCTATATGCCCTTGAATGATACATCAATAGCTGTGCTTTTTGTTTTTAACATGACTAGTTACTCAATAAAACAGGCCAAAAATAATCTAGAAACTAGAGTAGAAATGACTAGGGAGTGAGATTATTTGTTTTATTCTCATTTTTAAGCAACCAATTATGATAACCTAGCAACACCTTAGCAACCACTCAAACACCACATCTTAGGAACATGCTAACAATGATGATGAGCAACGGTGATGAGTTTTGAATGGGCAAAACCCTCTTGAAGTTTCCTTAGAAAATGTGAAAGTCTTGGTTTGTTGCATTCTGGAACACCGATGTCACGGTCAAGACGTAGTTCAGTAGACATCAGAGGAAAATAAATTAAAGGATTGAAAGAAAAAGGTTTGAAAGAAAGAACAGAGACAATAAAATCAAAGTCAGAGATGATGGTCTCAAAGTTTTGAAGGTCTTTGCAGAGAAACGTTGCAGTCTAATGTTATAATAGGTTCAGGTTTAAAAGAGATGAACAAAACTGTGAAATAGAGATGCAGATGAGACTGGGTGGTCCAAATAGCCGTGTATCACATGTCTACAGTAGAACCGAAAAGGGCCATTCTCTGTCTCTCTTCGGTGTGAATGCTTAATTTAACGCTCAGGAGGGGACAGTAGCACTCTGACATCAATGCCCCACTGTGACATTTCTTGCTCTGCAAGTAATGACAGGGCATGGCAGGATGTGAGAGGGGGTTACGGGCAAGCAAAAGAGAACGAACGACAGTTGAAAAACATGAAAAACTAGCGTAGCTTTGGCTTGTGTAGATGAATGCATATTTTATGTGTACAAACCGACCAGATCAAACCCCTTAGTCCCTGTTGTATCTTATATACTTTTTTGTGTAGATCTAAAAATGAAGTGAAGTTTTATGACTAATTTAAAAGTAATATGTATTAATTTTTTCTAAATCCTTAACCAGGTTAAGCATTGCACCAAAGATCAGATTAACTGAAGATGTTTGGATCATTTTCATGTCATACTGGTTTAACGTCAGGTTTAGAACAGTGTTGCATACAGTATTGTGCTGTCATATGTAATTTTTAATGAAACATTTTGTGATAAATTAGTAATATACAAAACAGAAATACTAGTGGTTTGAGAGCACGCGCACACACACACACACACACACACACACACACACACAAAGAGTCCTTTAACTCTTCTTCTCTGCTTAGTCAAAGCAACGAATCCTATGGCACCTTCCTCAGGTTTAACCCACAGGAGACCTTATTACTTCAAGCCTGTTTGCACATGGTTCGGCTGACATAGCACTGAATAAGGCACGGATTGCTATAGTTACCACAGAGTTCAGCTACCCAATTATGTCAATAGCTAAGAACCAGATATGATAATGCTAAGAAAGTTGCTAACTCCCCAATTTTAAACTTATTAGCCACAGTGTGAAGTGATGTTCTGCTCCCCTTATGTTATAAGTGGGGAAACCGACTCCGCTTCTGTTATTGATTCACGACGAGCGTTGACGTGCGTGCGTGTCGAGAGGAACGCTCTTGCGCTCTGCACTTATTTTCTCGGTTCTTTCTTTATTTTGAGCGTGTTGACCAAATCTGTTCTGCATGCATGCTTTTGTTTACGCAGCATAATTTTGCCAGCTTTTTAAACAAAGCACAAACAAGCTCGGAAAGCACAAACGCACTTATTAGCGTTCGGAAGACGTGCACGGCCATTTTCCAGTGTCAACAACATTTGCTTTTTCACAATTATTGTGGTTTTCTGTGGGAACGATTTTTTTGTTTATTGGTTAAGAGCGATGAGTAATATTTTAGACCGGACTATAGAGGTAAAATGCAGCGTGAAGCCTCTGTATACGTTTTGTCCTTTCTGTAATTGACTTTGCGGCTACGTGTTCAGGTTTACAAAAATCAGCCATTGATCCGTGCAGCGCCGCAGGCTGTTTCACGCCACGGTTAGTGCTCGGCTTGCACCGCTGCATAACTGCTTACATAGGGAGAGAGGAAGTGATGTCATCATTGAGAAACACTGTGTCATTGTCCATCAGCCATCTGGGATATTAAAAACTTGGGTCAAAGAAAGAGATTGGTAGAATATTAGACCCACCCAGTCAAACACTTTAATATGCATGAACAACAGGTGCATAAATGCAATTTTGTACTATGATAATGATGTACTAAGTGGATTGTTAAAGCTATATTGTACTGTGTAAAGTTACTGTTTTATTAACATAACACTTAATAACGTAACCAGGTATGTTTTTTTTTTGTTCTGTTAATTTGTCAGTTGATAAAGTAACATAAGTTTAAGCCATTTAATTAATAGCCTTTTAGAACTGAGCTCACTTCAGAATCTGTTTGTCCACCAGATTGTTCCTCTGGGTCCTGCTGGGTGAATTTGGATCAATCCGGTTCGTGAGCAGCACATTCAGGGTGGATAAAGGTCAGTGTTTATCATGCTGTTTTTTGTTCTACCTACGTTTCCTGTCAATTTTCATAACCAGTTTTGTGTCATGTATGTGAAAGAAGTGAAGCCAAAATTGGTGTCAGTGTAGTTCTGTTCACCCAACACACTGTTCTTAACAGGTTTGTCTCCTAAGACCTTCAGTTTGTTTGCAAAATTGATTGTGATTATCAAATGTGCCTGAATAGCCACTTTTTTATGTGTATTGTACTGAAGTGACTTTTACAGGTGTACAACCAAAATTAAGATCAGATTAAAACTGAAATACGGTGGTAGCATATGGTGCTTAGCATGCAAATGGTAGTAAAATCTGAAAAGCTGGATTTTAATGTGATTTTTTTTTTTTTACTATTTCTTCGCTGATTGTAAACAAAAGTTAAGGACAAGCCCCTTAGAACTTTGTTTTAAATATCCTAGCGTGTGTGTGTGTGTGTGTGTGAGAGAGAGAAAGAGAGAGAGAGAGAGAGAGTTCTGCAGGTGTGTGGAATCACAACCCTGTATTAAGTCTGACTTCATTTCTGAGATGATAAATTGAAGATTGAATATATATTTATTTATGCAGCTTTACATGACGACTCTACGGCGACGGCTTGTTAATGCATCAGTATTCATAGGAACATAACTGTGATCTAAGAACATGTATATATCACCGCCTATCACACATTTCATTCGCTCACAATATCACAATACGGTAAATCTATCTATACGGGCCAATATTTCAAAAGGCTTTTATTAAAACAACCTGGCTGTGCCGTTATGGTAAAATATTAAGATTCATGCCACATCGATCCATCGGTCTCCGTATTCCGGTTTGTTCTACAGAATCCAACTTGGCGAATCATTAAATTTTTAGTATCTACTTATATCTAGCTGAATAATTTATCAGGCGGTGAGCGGAGTGAATCAGAAAACACTTGATTGTCTGATTGTTGGGGGTCCGGGGGGGTACCGAACCCGGAAAGGTGATTTAGAGAATGTATTGGATGGAAACTCGGTGGTACAAGACGGCCGAGGAAAAATTTGATTGTGTTAATTTGACTGGATGACATCTTTAAAGTCATTTTTCTGCACAGATTCATCATCGCTGCTAAAAAAGATATGATTTGTAATTCTGTTATGTTAAACATCAAACATTTTTCAGTTCACTAGATGAAAATTGTAATGT
The DNA here is from genome assembly GCA_036877545.1 of Yasuhikotakia modesta. Lineage (NCBI taxonomy): Eukaryota > Metazoa > Chordata > Actinopteri > Cypriniformes > Botiidae > Yasuhikotakia > Yasuhikotakia modesta. The sequence continues at coordinate 26,386 of JBAJNP010005224.1, forward strand.
AGAATCTTTAATAATCTACTTTAATAATCAGGGTCAGAATTCTGGCTATACTGAATTATTCAATTCCTCCTGGAAGACTTTGAACAAGTTAATTAATCGATTATCAACTGGAAATTGCTTATCAACTCCTTATACTGTAATTCAGTTAAATAAATATAAAAAATTTGGTTTTCAACAAGCTATTTTTGTGTTTATTATACCTGTAAACAGACCTATCATGGCAAACTCTCAGCATTAGATTAACCAATGGCGTGAGAGTGGGGTGGTACTGCCTTTTTGGCCAGCCAATAGGTGGCAAATGGGGGGGTGGTTGTTTGAAAATGAAGTTGGTGGCAAAAAAAACGCTAGATTTGTGTCTGTATATCAGTTGCAAGAAGTATTATTTCAACTTTTCAATGAAACTTTCTGTTGAGCAAACCAGAGCATTTTGTTTAAATCATCAGAACTTTCCTAAATCCCTTCAGGTCCAATTAGATTGGCTGTCCACAGCAAACAAGCATTGTTTGTCAAGCATTATTTTTACAGTTTGAATTGTTTCGCTAACGCAGCACAGCTAAAAGTGTTATTTTTAGTAAATCACTGACTATTCAGGGCATTAATGCAGACGTTTAAGGGGGTGCGATGCATAAATGGAAATCAACAACTATTTGCTGCAGAAAGAAACGGGGAAAAATTAGCCTCTTGTCTTTCCTGCCCCAACCTTGTGATTGTTTATACATTACGGCATTATGTAAATATGTGCATTGCCATTCTTCTGGGACCGTCTGAGCATTAGAGAAGAAACCTGGCCTTTGCAATGAATGCTAGATAGCATGTCCGCTTGTCATACACAAACTAATAGACATTAATACACTCACGGCCAGACCCCATCTGCAACTTCGCCCCATTTGCAGGCACCTCCAGGTGTCATTTAGAAACGGGCCGTGAATAGACATTATTAATGGAGCCCAGAGTGGAGACACAAGGAGCTGCTTAGCCCGAACCCTTAGCGAATATGAATAACAATAGGTGAGGGATCATTACCTCAGCCTGGAGGGAACGTTTAATCAGGTTTTGCGTAATGAAGGCAGTTGCCACAAATCGAGCGCATGCATAATGTTCTGCTTATGTTAGCCTAGCGTTGCGTTTGCTTTTTGCCCCGTCCCATTAGCAGAGGCGTAATCGAGTTGAAGAAAAGATGACGAAGTAACACAAGCGGTTCTTTTAAAAGTGCTTTTTAAAGACATTTTTTTTCATTAAGTTAGGAAACTATTTCTCTACAAACAGAAATATGAGCCTTAAAAGTGTTTTTGAAGTCCAAAGGCCTGAAACTACCTCACTGTGGAAAACTCATTTTTTAAAAGTACAAGATTTTTCAAGTCAGGCCTTTGTTTCAGGTCAAGTTATTCTGACACCGCAGGAATTGTTTTTTTTGTTGGTTTTTAGTCTCTTTTCTAGTAAGAGGAAGTACATTTTAAATGTTTATATCTGGTAAATGTTATTTTGTCAATCTTTAGGAGTGCGCTAGCATACAACCTCAAAGCTTCTATTTATCTTTATTCATAAAGAAACATTGCGTGTCTCCGAACGTCTTCGGTTTATTTGGTCTCAGTCTCTCCAGTCTGTGCTTCACATGCTAATCAAAATCAAACAGACTCGCTAATGGTATTTTTACCAACCACTTCTTAAATTAACATTGTGTCTAGCAAACGAAAAGACGGTCGATTTTAAATCCACACGAATTCCCTGAAAATTTGTGGAGTCAAAAAATGTTAGTTTGAACGGAAGGGAGATTCTGAGCATGAATAAACATGAAGCGGGAGAAAAAACACAGACGTTTTGTTTAATTCTGTGAAGTTAATGCCGGCCACGAATTAAAGCAGAGGGGTTTACCCAGCTGTTCTGATTAATGAAGTGCAACGAGAACAGCGCGTCACTCTCGTGTCCGTTTGATGTCCGTATGCCCGGCCTTTGTACCGAGGAACAACAGCAGGAGGGATTGTTCTTCAATCAAAGCCAACCCCTGTTTAATCTAAATTAAAACCCTAATCTTGTTATTACGCTGACCCCTAGTGAAACGCGCCTCCGAAAAGCCCCTCGTCCCCATAGCCGTCACTCACACGAACATTTTTATCCAACAGAGACAAAAGAACATGCAAAATCCTAGCTTACAGTTTTAGGTTGTAAGAACATTTCCATTAAATAACAAAAACATTCAAATGTCATTTTTAAAGTAAACATCTATTTTTTAGACGTTGCATTAACATTATCGCTTGATTGAATTAATGTTATTTAAACTATAATGTCAAACGAGAACTTTCAGGGAACATTAGCCAATATTTTGCAAACGTTCCCTGTCAGCAGGGATGTCTGCATGCAGGATTAGGATTTGAGCACTGATCCCGGATCAGTTGTAGTAGCTTCAATAGAGTTGTGTGGATCAACGTGACCTCTTGTTATTTTAAAAAAAGAGTTTGCAGGACGGACCTCATAGGTTCCATTTGGTGGATGTTCCGTTTTGCATATTCATGAGATAAGCTGTTGTTATTTAAATGAAAAGCATCCTCCCTCGAGCAAATAAAGAAGAATGAAGTGTTGTAGACATGCCTCTGTGATCGGCTCTAATGGTTCCTTTATAAAGAGACGTGATGCCTGCGTGTCTCAGTCTCATAATCGCAGATCATAATCTTTGCTTCTGAACAAAACAGAAAAATAATAATAATAAAATAAACTCTGCAAATGTCCTTTTCAATGAGTTTTCCTCACCCTCTGTCTCAGAAGAATGAGCTCAGAAATTTGTCAAACATTCACAGCTCAGAAAGTTCTGCTAGTTTTTTTTTTTTTTTTTAAGCATTTTGTTGGTTGTTTGTCCTCATGCTATTTCAAGCCTAAATCTAAATAGTAACATTCTATAGACTTCTATCGTTGTTTTTTATATACACAGCTAGTTGTAAACAATGTATGCTCACCCACCCTCAAAACCCAAAAGAAAACGTTCTGTATTTTTACTATATACTATATCTGAACAAATAAGGATGCTCCCAAACTGATTTGTTTTTCCCTCAGATTTGTCAAGTTTTGCTGGTTTTTGGATAAAATTGGTCCCATGTATTTGGTTTAGCAAACCCCACCCCTCACACACTTGCTTACTTAGTCAAATTTCATTGAAAAACAAATTATGTGATGCAGAGCACTGGCCATGTTAACAACAGCGACTCAGACTTGTTATATAAACATGTATAGTCGTGAGTAGACATCTACTAAGTTGTTTAAAATGTCTAATGTAACAGATTCAGAGAGTTTCCGCTGTGTACAATGACGTCTCCTTTGTGTTTGTATTCAAAAAACCCACCTAGTGATTATACTGCAGAAAAATGATATGAATCATAAGTAATGAAGGAAGCTGGACCTTCCAGGGATGATAAATGCATAAAACGATGTTATTATTCAAACAAGACAGAAGTACAGAAGCGTGGGATTCAAGAGACACCTAATAAGATGGAGAGAGGATTTTGGGTGGAGGTGGCAAT